>PVJI01005877.1:0-92174 GCA_004026765.1 Micronycteris hirsuta
TGCTCAATCCACTGAGCTACACCAGCCAAGGCAGGCAGTAAAATTTATATATCCCACACAGCAATATTTTCTCTAATATATCTCCCAGGGTAAGGGATATAAAGAAAAGAATAAACAAATGGGACTACATCAAAATAAAAAGCTTCTGCATGGCTAAAGGAAACATCAGCAAAATGAAAAGGGAACCAACCTTATGGGAAAACATATTTGCCAATGATACCTTGAGCAAGGGTTTGATCTCCAAAATATATAAAGAACTCACACGAGTCCACTCCAGGAACACAAACAACCCAATTAAAAAATGGGCAAAGGACCTAAACAGACACACCTCCAAAGAGGACATACAGAGAGCCTATAGACTATGAAAGGATGCTCAGTATCACTAGCTGTCAGAGAAATGAAAATTAATACCACAATGAGATACTACCTCGTACTGGTCAGAACGGCTATCATTAACAAATCCACAAACAAGTGCTGGTCAGAATGTGGAGAAAGGGAACCCTAGTGCACTGTTGGTGGGAATACAGTCTTTGCAGCCACTGTGGAAAACAGTATGGATTTCCTCAAAAAACTAAAAATGGAACTGCCTTTTGACCCAGCAATTCCACTGATGGGATTATAGCCTTAGAATCCTGAAACACCAATTTAAAAGAACCTATGTACCCCAATATTTATAGCAGCATTATTTACAATCACCAAGTGCTGGAAACACCCTAACTGCCCATCAGTAAATGAGTGGATTAAAAAACTGGTACATTTACACAATGGAATACTATGCAGCAGAAAGAAAGAAAAAACTCCCACCCTTCACAACAATGTGGATGGAACTGGAGAGTATTATGCTAAGTGAAATAAGCCAGGTGGTGAAAGACAAATACCATATGATCTCACTTATAGGTGGAACCTAATGAACAAAACCAGCAAACAAGCAAAATAGAACCAGATGCATGGAAACAAGGAACAGAATGACAGTGACCAGAGGGGAGGAGGGAAGGGGATAATGTGAAAAGTAGGGGAAGGGTCTAGTTAAGGAAGGTGTATAAAGGAGCCATGGGCAAGGACAATGGGGATAGGGTTGAATGTGGAAGAGGAGGCTTGGGAGGCAGGGAAGAGCAATGGGGGGAAAATGGGGACAACTGTAATAGAACAACAATAAAATAAAGTAAAATTAAAAGGCTTTTAAGGTAATTTTTATCCTTATTTGTTAATCACATGCTCATTATACCGAAGAAATGAGGACTAAAAGAAAAAAGGAAACAAAAATCTCCAAAGACTGTATCACTTCAAAATAGATAATCTGCTTTCTTTTTAGTTGTTTCTCTTGTGTCTATATATATGTTTTATAATAAATGTGATTTTCTAAACATAAAATTATGTATTTCTATTAAGTCATTCCATGTTATTAAATATTCTATGAATATGATTTAAATGCTTACATAATATTCTATAACACAGATATCACATCATTTACTTCATTAATCTACTATTAATTTAGGTAATTTACAGTCTTTACTGACATGAATATAGCTGAAAAAATATCTTGATACATACATAGTGTTTTTGAAGCCTTTGAGTTCATACTATAAAATTGCATCCTGAATGTATCAATTTACACTTCTTCCAACAATGTATGAGTGTGCTTATTCCATCATTTTTTCAATAATTATTGCTTTCTAAATATTATCAATTTGATTGCTGTTTGGTTCTTAAAATTTTTATTTGATCTGGCTGGTGTAGCTCACTGGATTGAGCATGGGCTGGGAACCAGAGGGTCCCGGTTCAATTCCCCATCAGGGCACATGCCTGGGTTGCAGGCCAGGTCCTCAGTGAGGGCCATGTGAGAGGCAACCATACATTGCCGTTTCTCTCCCTCTCTGTCTCCCTCCCTTCCCCTCTCTCTGAAATAAATAAATAAAATCTTTTAAAAAAATTGTTATTTGGTTACCTGTGATGCTGAATAACTTTCTAAGCAATGTGCACATGTATAAATGGCTTGATAATGGTTATTCTTCCTTAAATATATGTTGATTTTTCCCCTAGTTATAATGTACCCTGCTATGCACTAGAGATGCAGCGGTGAATAAAACAGGCAGGATCCCTGACATTATAAAGTTTACTATTAACAAGATAACTTACAATGAGTGTGTATCATAGAATCTATGTTATCAGGCCTCTACATAAATGACTCTCCACCTTAATCAGTCAGCCTTCATTCTTACAGCAAATGTAGCTCTAAGTGAGATGGGACACTGGATGCTCCTGGCCAGGAGGCTCATGTCCAGTGTAATGAACATTTCTGCTCTCTTCACTTGGGTTATATGCCTACCAACACTCAAATGAGTGCAATCACAAATTTATTTATTTATTTTATAAAATTTGGCTTTATGTTATACATATATGATATTGTTACAGTATAAAGTAGAAAGCTATGTTTCTTTTTTTTTACTGTTGACACTACCACAGATGTCCCCATCCCCGCCCCTGCCCTTTGCACACCTCCATCTATCCCCCAACCGCTCATCCCTCTGGCGGTCACCAGACTGCCGTCTGTGTCTGTGAGTTATGAATACATGTTCTTTGATAATCCCTTCATCTTCTCAAGATTTCTTGTTCTGATAATATAATAATTTCATAAATACATATAGACTAAGAAAAGATGATTAAAATAGATTTATGGTTTTGTTCCTACCCAATTTTGGACTAATATTAAGAAAAACTTAAAGCTTATTTGCTATAATTATTACATTATGTGAAAATGAATGAAAAAATCATATCTTTTTTTATATAATGAATGTTTAGAAGGCAAATGTACTCAGGATTTTCTTATTAAATCTTTCTTCCACCTCAAATTAAAAGGAACTGGAAGTTATAATGTACACATTCACAGTGGATGTTTTTAGTTGGCAAAGATTTCATGGAATGCTAATCAGCAGACCATTGCCAAAAGAAAAACCCTTACTATAAACTGAAACAAACTCATGAACATTTATATGGTTTATGTCAAAACAAATACCTAATACATGCATGATTATTGTTCATGGTTTTCTGTCTTATTCTAGTGTTTATTTTTAATCAATTAAAATGTTTGATAATAAGGGAGTTCAATTTCAATTAAATGATGATGTTTGAAAGATGACAGAGATTTATAAAATAGTTTGCCCTAGAAAATATGACTTTTATGGTATAATTGTTGGCAGTTCTTTTCAGACTAGTTCATAATTCAGACTCTAATAAATAGGAAGATTCTGGGCTAGATCTTAGAAATATTTGAAGTCACCATTACTTAAAGAAGTGCCTCTAAAGAGGGTTTGCAAGGACCACATAGGTTATATTTAATCTTTTAAAGGGAAATTACATGTATATGATTATAGATGAATTTTTATTAAAAACAGTCTATTATATAATTAATTATAGGTTTGTTTCCCAACCCTGGATAATGTATATGTGTGTACATTTGTTGTATTTTGCTTTATTCACATAAACATCTTTTGTGACCTTTTAGTCACTGCATTTTGCTTAGTTGATACAAATAAGTTTATGCTTGAGCCCATTTAAGTATTTTGAAAACTCTGTGTTTACCTTTTTTTTTTTAAGATTTTATTTTTATTTTATTTTTAGAGAGAGGGGAAGGGAGGGAGAAAAAGAGGGAGAGAAACAGCAATGTATGGTTGCCTCTCACATGGCCCTCACGGGGACCTGGCCCACAACCCAGGTATGTGCCCCGACTGGGAATCGAACTGGGACCCTTTGGTTCCCAGCCCGCGCTCAATCCACTGAACCACACCAGCCTGGGCATCTGCGTTTACCTTTAATTCAGCCGTATAGTTTATGCAACATGAAGTGTTGATCATAGTAGATTCAATAGGTGCAGATATCAAATCATAAGCATGTTGAGGTAGCAATGCCTTGGCACAAAGTGCTGAACATGCTGTGAATTTTGTACAGTGACCTACTGCATCTGCACAGAACTGTCAGGGTGCAGAAGAGGAGTGTGTAGCAGTTACAAACATATCATATACAGACGTTTATTCAGACAAATAGAGATGTAGTTAGCTGTCAATTTAAAGCTCAACTATTTATGCTCCTGGCAGATACTTGAAAGCAAAATGTATTTGTAACTCAGAATTTCAAAAATGTGAAAACAACAAACAAATAGTACATTGTCAATGGTCAATATATCAGGATTAACACAAAGCATGCAAAACATTAATAGTTCTTATTATTCTTTGATTTCCAATTTAATAATTACTAATAAAAGATAAAACAATCAAGAATAAGCTAAGCTTGTTCCAATATGAAAGATTGTTTAAAAAATTTTATTCTCTTTCTGTCTTTTTATAAAAAATATAATCAGTGTTTTAAAAACTGCCAAATTCATATAGTATTTCGGAGAAGAAAGAATATTTCTGGAAAGGATTATGGAAATATATATGAATTATATGTGTATATTATATATGTATATATACATACATACAACATATATCTGTAATTTTTACTTCTATGCATAAAAGAAAAGCGATTGGATAGCTCTCCCACTTTCAAGAACTGTGAGACCAGCCTGACAGGTGAAGCAACAGTGTTCGGAATTTGAAAAACAGCACAGGACTGTGAGAAACACAGGAGATGAACCTCGAAATTTCATCGGTTTTCTGCCTGGAGGAACTTTCCTGATTATGATAGAGGACAGAGAAATGAAGTTCAAGTAAAGCATAGTGACTTCACAGTGCTGAAGAAGCAGAGATGTGACTTCGATGATGATGAAGTGTTTGGAACTGGTCATGCGGGCTACAGAAGGATAAAGCTCCAGATCTTGTGTGGTGGCCCTGTTTTTGTCTTTTGCTGATAACTGAGCAGCACGTGTTCTGGGTAATATTCTGCAAGGTGCTACCTAGAAAAATACTGGGCAGCTGGAGAACACACCAGGAATAGCAAACCAAGTTTCATTTGAACACCCTACTCATTTTTTTTTTTAAGATTTTATTTTTATTTTTAGAGAGAGGGGAGGGGAGGGAGAAAGAGAGGGAGAGAAACAGCAATGTACGGTTGCCTCTCACATGGCCCTCACGGGGACCCGGCCCGCAACCCAGGCATGTGCCCTGACTGGGAATCGAACCGGGACCCTCTGGTTCCCAGCCCGCGCTCAATCCACTGAGCCACACCAGCCAGGGCTGAACACCCTACTCATTTTACGGAGCCTCCAGAAAACACACAATCCAGGGGGCCAGGGGGAACCCTCTGTAGAAGGGCTTCTAAAGTCCTGGAATAAAGGTTACTCTACAACCACACTAAAAAAAAAAGTTGAAAAACAAGACTGGAGATAACCAACATGTGATGTACTTGTAGAAATTTTAATGTAAACAAACAAAAAACAAAAATGAAAAGAAACCCCAAAAAACTCAGTATTTTTAAAGACAGAAGAATTCAGATAATTAACTATACAGTGTCTACAATGTATAATATACAATAAATATTTACTAGATATCAGAAGAAACAGGAAAATGTGATTCAAAACCATAAAAGAAAAACATATCATTAGAAACAAACATGGGCCCTGGTTGGTATCACTTAGCGGACTGAGTGCCAACCTGCAGATCAAAGAGTCGCCAGTTCAATTCCTAGTCAGGGCACATGCTTGGGTTGCAGGCCTGATTCACAGTAGGGGGCACGTGAGAGGCAGCCACACATTGATGTTTCTCTCCCTCCCTTCTTCCCTTCCTTTCTCTCTAAAAATAAAAAAAATAAAATCTTTTAAAAAGAAAAAGAAACAAACATGGCATAGAGACAGCATCTCAGAATTAGCTGCTTTAATACCTTTGTTACCATAAAAGAAGATGTAGTAAAAAACTTAAATGCAATAAATGAATACAAGGAAAAATGCAGTTGGGATATGGTAACTAGAAAACATACTAAATTAAAATTGTGGATCTGAAAACTAAAATATATCATAAATAAAAATAAATAAATGAATATATAAAGGACTTGCCGGTCTTAGAAAATAGGATATTGTAAAATACATTATCAGCCATCTTGAAGATAGGAAAATAGAAATCACTGAAACCAATGCACACAGAAAACAAATAAAATAAAACTTTTAGACACTCAAGGATTTGGGGATCTGTGGGAAAATATCACACAGTCTAACATATGTGTCATTGGAATCCCAGAAAGGAAAGAAAGTATGTGGGGTAAATACATAAATAGTGGCTGGGCATTTTTTTTTTTTAATTTGAAAAAAACTATCAACCTATAGATTAAAGAAGCAGAGTAAACCCCACGCAAGTCAATAAAAGCCGCACATAACACAACATCGTCAAGCTGTTGAAAGCCAAATGTAAAGACCATTTTAAGAGCAGAAAGGTGGGGACAATATACTCTCTACACGAGGAACAATAATTGTTGAAATGGAATTCAAACTCCAGACACGTATCATTTAAATATCCTTCAAAACAAAGCGACAAAAAGATATTTTCTCATAAACAAGGCTCAGAGAATCTACCACCGGCAGTACCGCACTGTATGAGTGCTGTGAAGCAGGGTAGTTAGGCTAAATTGTAATGCCTCCAGATGGAAGTTAGAATCTGTACCCAAAAAATGAAGAGCTGGATATAGTAATTATGTATTTTTAAAATCAAAATTTAATGCATCTATTTGACAGACCTGGGGCAGTTACTGTCTGCTGCTAAAATTCCAGTGCATATGCAAGAAAAAAGGGTACTTGCATCCTCTGTCTGTCTGTCTGTCTGACTGTGGCAGCCAAAATCAAGCAGGGGAATACAAAAAATAATAATAAAATAAAATAAAATTTGAATTTCTTCCAAAGATAATTGATCATATAAAATAATATAGTCTCAGAAAGAGAGAGTGTGTGTGGGGTGGGAGCTGTGTGATAACAGTTGTATAAAGAACTAGAAGGAAAATGGTAATATACCAAAGTTCCTTAAATTATGCCTAAAATAGTCTTCAGCACTGACCACTGTGATAAATAGGGGACGCTATTGTAATTCATAAAGAAGCCACTAAAAGCAGAGAAGGATGGAGTGAAAACAATAATAGGCAAGATAAAATGGAGTAATAAAATTTACTCAACCCAAAATGAGAGAAAATTAACAAAAATAAGTAGTAAGATAAGTTGACTATAAAATAATGCCGTGTTAAATGTAAATAGAGTACATAGTTTAATTAAAAGACAAATATTGCCAAAATGACCTTTTATAAGACTTTTTAAACATATGCTTTTTACAAGGAATACACACCAAATATAAAAGAATAGAAAGGTTAAAAGTGATGAGATGAAAAAAGATAGTTTATACACACAAACTCTAATAAAGCTGCAGTGGATTTAATAATTCGGGAAAGGTTAACTCAAGTGTAAAATGTATTAACAAAGATATTTTTTTAAAGATTTTATTTATTTATTTTTAGAAAGAGGGGAAGGGAGGGAGAAAGAGAGGGAGAGAAAAAGCAATGTATGGTTGCCTCTCACATGGCCCTCACTGGGGACCTGGCCTGCAACCCAGGCATGTGCCCTGACTCGGAATCGAACCAGGACCCTCTGGTTCCCAGCCCATGCTCAGTCCACTGAGCTACACCAGCCAGGGCATTAACAAAGACTTTTTCAATGTAATTTTAGCCCTGTCTGGTGTGGCTCAGTGGATTGAGCACCCACCTTTAACCAAAGGGTCACTGGTTCAATTTCCAGTCAGTGCACAAACTTGGGTTTCAGGCCAGGTCCCCAGTGGGGGTGGTGTGTGAGAGGCAATCACACATTGATGTTTCCCTCCCTCTCTTTCTCCCTCCCTTCCCCTTTCTCTAAAAATAAATAAATAAAATCTTTAAACAATAAAATAAAATAAATGTAATTTACAATGATTAAGTTTCAATTTATCAAAAATGAAACCTTAGAAATCCCAAATGTGTAAACAAATAACAGAGGTTGAAACTATAAGTAACAGTGACAGACAAAAATGAAAAGGTAGGTAGAAGAATCTATATAACAAAATCTAAAGCCGTAAATCAGAAAAAAATGGTTCTAAATATGGTTATATGGAAACATGTTTGAAAGGACACACAAGAATATGTTAACAAAGATTTCTGGAATTACAGGTTGTGGGTCCTAAATGGAAAAGAGAATTTCATTTTCATTGTTTATAGTTTTATAATTTTCAAATATTTAACAATGTATAGGTTTCATTTTAGAACATATAGTTAAAAATAAAAGTACTTCTTCCCCTAAAAAATAGATTCCTCACCTTCTGTAGCACTGTCCATGTCTTTTTTTCAATATTATCAGCTAACATTACAGAATTATTATGAGCTTGTATATTATTTTCCTATGCTGCAATATCAAATTACCACAAACCTAGTGGCTAAAAACTACACACATTTATTGTCTTAGAGTTCTGATGTCAGAAGTTTAAACTATGTCAGCACAGCTGTGTTCTTTCTGGAGTTGCTCTGGGAGAATTCTTGCTTTTTGAGCTCCCACGCATTGCCTGAAAGGCCTTTCTCGTTTGGCTCGTGGTCTTCATCACTCTCACTTCTGATACGACCCTGGCTCGTTCTTACCTGACTCTGGTCCTTCTGCATCCCTCTTCTCGGCACCTCGTCTTGACATTGGGCCCGCCAAGATGATCCAGAATAACTCTGTCACTTCGAGAATGTTGATTTAATCACATTTGTAAAATTATTTTTTCCAAGTAAAGTAACAGTCATAGGCCCCTCAGATTAGAACATATACATATATTTCAGGTGCTATTATCTGCATAAGCATTGTGTAAATTGCTTTTCATTATTTTATTTAATCTTCATAAAATCTTTATGAGCTGGGCTCTATTCAACAGAAAAAAAAAAAGAAATTTAGAGAAAAGAAGAAAATTTCATGGGGTTGTATGGAGATTTAGTTGAGAAACTAGGAAATGAAATTGCATCTGAATGACTCCAGGACCTTTACTCTCAACCATTATACTACATGCTCTCATTAATATTATTCCATTACTTTTAGGCATGGATTGACTGTTACTTCAGTTTTCTTTTTTTAAATATATTTTATTGATTATGCTATTACAGTTGTCCCAATTTTTCACCCCTTTATCCCCCCCTACCTTGAACCCTCCCATCCTCCAGCATTCCTCTCCACCCTTATTTCATGTGCATGGGTTGTGCATATAAGTCCTTTGAATTCTCTGATTCCTATACTATTCTTAACCTCCCCCTATCTATTTTATGCCTACCATTTATGGTTCTTATTCCCAGCACTTTTTCTCCCCCATTCTTCCCGTCCCCCTCCTCACTGATAACCCTCCATGAGATTGCCATTTCTCTGGTTCTGATCCTGTTCTAGTTGTTCGCTTAGTTGTTTTGTTTGTTTGTTTTTTGTTTTTGTTCTTTAGGTTCAGTTGTTGATAGTTGTGATTTTGTTGTTTTTACTGTTCATAGTTTTTGATCTGCTATTTCTTAGATAATTCCCTTTAAACTTTCATATAATAATGGCTTGGTGATGATAAACTCTTTTAATTTTATCTTATCTGGGAAGCACTCTATCTGCCCTTCCATTCTAAATGATAGTTTTGCTGGATAGAGTAATCTTGGGTGTAGGTACTTGCCTTTCATGACTTCAAGTACTTCTTTCCAGCCCCTTCTTGCCTGCAAGGTTTCTTTTGAGAAATCACCTGATAGTCTTATTGTCACTCCTTTGTAAGTAACTCATTTTCTCTTGCTGCTTTTAAGATTCCCTTCTTATCTTTAATCATGGGTAACCTAATGATGATGCGCCTTGTTGTGTTCCTCCTTGGTCCAAAGTCTTTGGGATTCTCTGGGCTTCCCAGATTTCCTGGACATCTATTTCCTTTGCCAGATTGGGAAAGTTCTCCTTCAATATGTTTTCAAATAAGTTTTTCATTCTCTTCCTGTTCTCTTTCTGGCACCCATATGATTCAGATGTTGGAACATTTAAAGTGGTCCCAGAGGTTCCTAAGCCTCTCTTTATTTTTTTGAACATTTTTACTTTATTCTGTTCCAGTCGGATGTTGATTTCTTCCTTTTGTTCCAAACTGTTGTTTAAGTCTCAGTTTCCTTCCCTTCACTGTTGGTTCCCTGTGTGTTTTCCTTTATTTTGCATAGCCTTCCTTTCTTCCTTCATTTTGTGAATGAGTTCAATCCTTTCTGTGAGCATCCTGATTACCAGTGTTTTGGACTCTGCATCAGATAGGTAGCCTATCTTCTCATTGCTTAGCTCTTTTTCTGGAGTTTTGATTTGTTTTTTTTGTTTTGTTTTGTTTTTTGTTTTTTTTTCATTTGGGTCATGTTTCTTTGTCTTGGCATACCTGTTATGTTGTAAAGGGCAGAGCCTGAGGTATTCACCAAGGCAGGGGAACCCTCTTTGCTGCATATTTGCACTTTCTGTGGGGGAGGGGTCTGAGAGGAAACAATGTTGCTCCCTTGTTCTGCTCCAGCCCCACTTCAAAACAAACTCTCCTGTGAGACTGGGAGTTTCTTCTGCCTTCACAATCCCCACAGGATTCCACAGCTAGAGGTTTTGAGTCCTTCGTTTCCCAATCAGCCAGCCCTGCTGTGTCTGCATGGTCCATTGCCTTGCCGTGGATCCTCTCTGCCCACCCGGCTGCCCATGTCTACCCTTCCTACCAATCTGGATGCATGTTCCTTTAACTCCTTGGTTGTGGGAGTTCCATGCAGTTCTATTTTCTGGCAGGTCTGGTTGTTTATTGTTTTTAAATTGGTTGTTATCATTTTTGTTGTGCAAGGAAGCAAAGTGTTTCTACCTGTGCCTCCGTCTTGGCCAGAACTCTATTAACTCTTTTAATTCTCAAGTGACACTTTTACTAGTTCTAAGTGATATGCAGGTACCCTATTAAATGAAGTCAAGATGGATGAACTGTTGACTATAGGTTAGCATTGTTTCCCTTGAACAAATTTATCAACTCCTTGAAACAACTTCATTTGCCCAGGATCCAAATGGCCATATCAAAATGTCTGAGTCCCTTACCATGTTAGGCTACCCACTAACCAGTCTCTGCTATCTGAGGGTCTGAGGTTCTCCTGCTAAGAGGAGTTTTTGTAATTCTATGACTATTCACTTTCTCAAGTTCTTCCTTTCACAGAATGGTGTTAACTTTAGCAGAAATCGATTTTCAAACTCACTCATGGTCTGCCCTGGCAAGTTTGGAGGCAAACAACTGCCCCAATATTATTTTTCACCTTAAAGTAATAGAATCATGCTAGCAAGTTGGATATATAATATGAACAAAGAATGGCTAAACATTCTTATGTCAATGCAGGTTTTCCTTCTCACTCAGTCCCTGAAAACTCAGTTTTGGAATATTTCATTTATAAATCTGTCAAGGAATTTTTGCTTATGGTACAAAGCCTTAGTAGCCAATGACCTTTTGATGGTTTATTCTATGATGCTGATGTGGTTTGTGCACTACCCACATTGCTGTACATTTTATTGAGCTCATTCATATTAAATGCTACCTTCTGACACAATGCCAGTTTTATCAACAGGAAGCTTATACATATATTGTCATTTAGATTAAAACCACTTTGGAAAACTAGAATATCTGCAGTACAGAGAGCTATTAAAGATTTTGAGCTTTAGAGGTGCATTAAGTTTTTGTTTAATTAAAACTATGTGTGGTTATCATGATATATTATACTTACTGGGATCTCACTAATAGGCCCTATTTTTTCTGAATTCTGTATTCACCATGTAATTTATATGATACTTCAACTTTAGACTCTAAATCTAATCTTTCTGATTTTCATACAATTATATCCCAATTTTTACTCAAAATGTTCAATTATACATCTGATATCCATACATAAAATTCAACATGTTCTCCCTCTCTGTCTCCTATAAAATGATCATATATATGTATATATACACATATATATAAATACATATTCATCTTTCATTGTTTTCTATCAACAAATGTGTCACTCAATTGTTGTGCCATAAGCCTCGGAAGAAATACTGATGTTTTCCTCTTCTAAATGTATTTAATTATTAAATATTCATTCGGGTCTTCCTATGTTGTAGTTCTTCTCTAAAAGCTTTACCTTTTATCTCATTTAATTCATAAAAAGTACCAATGTAGAAGATATTATTATCATTCTCATTTTATAAATGAAGAGGCTTGTGACTCAGAAAATTTAACTAATCTATCCAAGGTCACCCAGTTAATAAATACTGAAATTAGATTTTAAACCAAGCATCTAGTTCAAGATTCTGTGCCTTTTATCAACATATAGCCAGGAAACTAATCCCACCAAGTCTATTTTTCAAATCTCTCTCAATGCTAATTGCCAATATGCTTTATACTCCATTACTATAAAAAGCCTTCTAACTCACCCTTTCTTTCCTTTGTAGGAAGATTTGAAATGATTGACAATTACTATTTAAGAAGAGCTTTGTTGTTGCCTGTGCACAATAGTGTCATTATTAGACTAACCTGAGATCAGATTCTGTGTAATTAATGCGTGGATTGTTTTGGGGCATCGACATTGCATTTGTTCCTTACTTGGTGATTATTTAGTTTCAAAGAGATAAACAAATCATTTGATCCAACGATTCTGCTTTTGGTGTATCTCCAAAAGAACTCAATCTAATATCTGTACACCAATGTTGATAGCGGCATTATTCACAATAGTCAAAACAATGGAAACAACCCAAATGCCCAAATAAGTGGATAAACAAAATATTTTCTATACATACAATGGAATATTCAGCCTTAAAGAGGGAAGGAAATTCTGACAATGCTACAATGTAAATGAAATTTGAAGATATTGTATAAATGGAAGAAGCCAGACACAAATAGACAAAAGTTGCACAATTCCACTTTATGTGAAGTACATGGAGTAGTCAAATTCATGGAGACAAAAGGTGGAATGGTGGTTGCCAGGGGCTGGGGTAAGAAAGGGAGGGAGGACTATTGTTTTTAATGGGAACAGGGTTCAGTTTGGGAAGATGAACAAATTCTGGACGGGAATCCTGGTGATGGTTTTACAACAATGTAGTATACTCATCATCATTGAACTGCATAACTAAAAATGGTTAAAAGGGTAAATTTTATGTTTTATATATTTTACCATGTAAAAAAATAAAGTTCTTATGGAAATGTGAGATTAGTTGAATGACACTTTCCAGAAGGTTGGAAACTAGGGCAGTCTGAAGAACACAAATAGCAGAAACTTGTTGACCTTCAGTGCCCTCCTTCCCCTATTAATACAGCCTACATCCCAACACCTCTTATTTCAAATACCCAAGTATCCGCTTGAGGGCAATGAGTCATCAAGGTCACTTAGCATGAAGGCAGTAGAGCCCTTTACAGGACCATTTTTCTAAGAAAGAGATTTGGGGTCAAGCAAAAAATAATGGAGATCCTTAATACCACTGGCAATGAAAAAGAGTTGGATTGTTTAGAACTGAGTTACCACTGAGAAACTGCCTCTGTCCTAAGTAATGATGACTGGAATGTGCTGACAGTTACATTTTGTGAATGTAATTAAGTTTTTTGTTACTATTGTCAAGAAATGCTAATAGATCTTAGAGAGCAAAGCTAAATTTACCTAAGTGACTCCAGAAAAGAAAAATTCAGGAAAATCTTATTTATTGTTTTTATTTTTTATGAATTAATCATTATCCTATATTGGGAAATATGCAGTACAAGACAGTGAACCTCAAGAGAAGGAAAAACAAACAAGTGAGCCCTACAATTTCTGGCCTTTCTGCCTGTAGATGCTTCCTGTGCTCTTGGGTGGAGAGGCTTCCAAACAGAGTGAGGCATCTTGCTGAGTTGAAGAGGCAGAGACTGGAGTTCAAGGGTGCTGATTTGATTATAATTTGCAAGGCAGAGTACTGGAGAAGGAGGAATCTTATAGGAAATGAGCTCTCAGAATCTTCATTGGTGGTCTTCTGAAGTATTTGGCTAGGTACTTGTATTCAGAATATATAAAGAAACTTTAAAGTTCAGTAATAAGAAAATGAGCAATC
Organism: Micronycteris hirsuta; assembly: GCA_004026765.1. Taxonomy (NCBI): domain Eukaryota; kingdom Metazoa; phylum Chordata; class Mammalia; order Chiroptera; family Phyllostomidae; genus Micronycteris; species Micronycteris hirsuta. The sequence continues at coordinate 14,009 of PVJI01005877.1, forward strand.
TTTATTTTTTTCTCAATAGATTTTTTATTTACAAAGAAATAGACCTTTTAATTCTCAATGTTTGTGTCTTAAATTACAGTACACTAAGTATTAGTATTAATATTTTTATTTTCATATATATTTCTAACTAGCACTAAGAGAATTTTTAATGTTTTGGCAAATATGTGTCACAATGAACAATCATAATCGCCCCCATTGGTCGTCAAGACTGTTTGGCAGGTTTCAGCATTCGGTCCTTGTGTGGCTCTGCGCTACCGCACAGAGTGAGGGCTGCCTGCACCAACCACGTCTGTGTAAATGCACGGGTCAATTCCGAATGCTTTTTTTCTGTTCCCTAGTCAATTTACCTACTACGCCAGTACCAATTCTGTATTGTTGTTATTAGTATACGTTTATAATTTATTTGATAACCATTAGGATGACTCACCTACCTTACAAAGAAATTAGATATTAGTTTCTCTCAAGCTAATCTAAAACTTCACTGTAATTACATCAAATAAACCACAGGGTTTTACAAGAAACTCGACAAGCAGATGATAAAATGTAATGTGGATGAGTGAAGCCCAAGAATATCAGAGGAAAATCATATTTAAATGTCTTGAAAATAAATAGAAATAAACCTTATACCTCAATATTAAAATAAAGATAAAATATAGAACAGATAAGGCCTATTTAAAGATATTTTTCACTTAAATATATAAAGATTTTAATCATATTCTTTCTATACAGATACAATATAAGAACTTGGTGCTCTACAATTTTTTTTATCCATCCTTTGAAGAGGCCAAGATTGCTCAAGTCTCACAATAATTAACATGACATGTAGTGAATAAAACTTAACATGATGTGAGAATGAAAAATATATAACATACACACAGTGCATGCGTGTGCATGACACACTATATGAAGAAGGCAAGTGTGGTGGTTGGGTGGGGTGAACGTGTTTTCTCCTCTTGTTTTATTGGCAAAACAAACAAAAAGGGAAACATGCAACTACACACAAATTGCTGTTTTTTTTAAAGATGCATATATATATGAATATACACATATAATTTAAATTTATTACATATAATTTAAAAAAATTGTCACTTTATTTTTCTTTAAATATTTTTAAAGAAAATAACTATAGATAAGAAATGAACTAAAAGATAAAAATAAATTTGTTTATGGTACAGAACAAGGTCACATGTGTAGTTAAAAATTATTTGTTTGAGTAATAATACCAATTAAATAAGTAAAACAAAATATTTTAGTATGGGTGTACCTTCTCTTTATTGATGTTTTTAACAGATATTTTTAAAAATCTATGAAGTCCTAACTAAAAATATGGTAATCAGGTTTAAAAGGGGGGAAAAACGGATCTCAATATATATTCACTGAAATGGAAAGAGATATTTTGTATATCAAGCATTTTGCAAATACAGTTTCGTCTGTTTACAGGAGCAACATTTTGAAGTAGTAAACAGTTCTTTTCTCAGGGGTTCTTTGAATCTAAGACGAGAAAATGTGCTATAAAGTAACGAGCGTGGGAGAGCCAGTTAGGAAGTCTAGCTTCCTAATAAGGATATTTCTAGCTAATAAGACCTTGAGCTACTGGCTAGAAACCCTGAATTTTAATTTTCCTGTGTAGCAAGTATAATCAGAAGGAGATGGTGAAATTAATCATTTCTAAGACTACTAGCAGATCTATAATTCTGTAAGACTATTGAGTAATAAAAATATTCTCCTTATGACAAAAAGTAATTATAATTCAAGGCTGAGATATACAACCCTCTTTCTAAGCGTCTTCTCTAAAGATATCTCTTGATACTTCAGAGCCAAACTCATCAGAGTAATCTGGAAATGCCTGTGGGTTTCAGCATATTCTAATTCCACCAAAAATTGTATCTGTCCGATTGTGACTATGTTACTCTTACAGCTGGGGCAAAAGTAGGTTCACAGGTATTCGTATGGAAAATAATACAATAATTAATTAATAATACAAGCATAAACTCTATTTCACATACTCACAACTGTAACCCTCTTTTTTGCTCCACCCTGTATTTGCCAAGAAAAACTATTCCAGGGATAATTAGGATTTCATCGCCTGTTTTCAATAGATACTTCTGTATATTTCTATGAATCTTATAAGTAAAAACTCAGCTCTAAAACTTGAACAATTTCTCTTTGAAAACAAAGAAAAACCCAAATATTCTCTTTAAAAATATGTTAATCTCTACTCTGGATCTAATCAGGTATTTTCCAGCCAAGGCCTAAAATTGGCTTGTAATGTCTTTGGATGCCTTTATTTCTTTAAACTCAATTTTATAGCTTATGTATTCCTACTTCATTGAGTATTACATTCTAATGCATATACTAGATATTTGAAAAATAGCTTAAAAATCAAAAATTAAAAATATATAATTTTATTTAATTGACATTTATTTGGCTCTCAAAAAATACATAGATCTATATGCATAATTCTGGTTTTTGGTTTTACCTGCTAATTTATGGCTTACTACACAACTACAAGTGACTTTTGAAAAGAAAATTTGCCTATACATGGCAAAGTAAAATTCAATATTTTTAGAAGATATTATATGAAACAAAATCTGTTAAGCCAGTAATAAAGTTCTCACAAATAACATACCAATTTAAAAATTAAGAACTATCTAATATGGAAATACAAAAATTTTAAAGTACAAATAATATGTAAAACCTTTTAGCAAATGCTATAAAAATATTAAAACAGCCCTGGCTGGTGTGGCTTAGTGGATTTAGCTCCCACCTATGAACCAAAGGGTTGCTGATTCAATTCCCAGTCAGGGCACATGCCTGGGTTTCGGGCCAGGTTCCCAGTAGGAGGCATGTGAGAGGCAACCAGACATTGATGTTTCTCTCCCTCTCTTTCTCCCTCCCTTTCCCTCTCTAAAAATAAATAAAGTCTTTTAAAAAATATTAAAACAGCCTATCTTTCCTTTAATTCTGAAATTAGGTGAACATTACTTTCCAAAAGGATTATAAAATGCAAATTATGTAGAAATTTTAAAATATATGTCAAAGATTTATATTTGTAGTACACTGAAAATTAAATACCTAACCTACTAAGCAAAAGCGGGTAGAATATCAGATTTTAAGGGCCCTGTATTTTAGTGGAAGACACAATCATTTAAAAGTCACAAAACAGTTGTTTATTACAATGATAAATGCAACAAAAGAAATGTGCCTGGACTATAAGAGCATATAATAGGGATTTGCCTTAATTAGGGAGGTCAGGGAAGACTTAGAGAAAAGGATGGGTGATCTGGGATGAGTAGAGAGGACTAGATGAAGAGGAAGATTAAGTGGATAGAAAGTATTTGGTGGGATAAGAAGCAAGGACAAAGGGCTGGGAATTGACCATGGGAGTGGGGCTAGGGGAGCCAGGGCAGGGGAGAGCAACAGGGAAAAACGATGCGGATTCCGGCCCGTGAAATCCGTGGGGGGACCGTAGCCGATTGCGTGAATAAATCTCACACCAAGACACGCTGGGAGAAAGAGCCCGGTGCCACGGGACCAATTCCCATAATTCAGGAAAAGGACCATGGGCGTGGCTTAGCCGGGTTTTTATTAGGAATCTCAGGACATAGCAAGGTGGGATTGGTTAATCATTAACTATGCAAGGGGTTCCGGGCAACCATTAGCATAATCCCTTGGTTGGGGGGGGCCGGGTCGGGGGAGGGTCCCAGCAAGTTATCAAGTCTTAGGAAGTAAATTAATCCAATTTCCCTTCAAGGAATTCCTTTTCCCACGAGCAAGATTTTTACGCCGGCCCGCACGGGAGTGTTCATTTCCACGGAGCCAGGTTCAAGACGTGGAAATTCCTGGGGGTTACGTTTTTATCATGCGGATGAAAAGAATTCCTGTCACAGAAAAATGTCAGACAACTGTAACTGAACAATTAAAAAAAAAAGATTTTTTTAAAAAGGCATGTTCCATGGACTGTAGACAAAAGATGCAACATGATCATGACTGAATAATACTGTAGAAGGTTAAAATGGCTGTCAGTGTGCGAAGTAGTAATATGAAAAAAATATATATGAAGGGCATTTTGGTCAGAAGAAACTGAGTATATAAGCAGGCCCTGTAGCAAAAGGCATTATAGCAACAAATGGGACAAAATCCCTCATTTGAGATAGAGAAAAGGAAGAACATGAATAAGGTTAAGAAGTCTGGTAGCAACAATAATTAAAAAATTTAAATTAAAAAAAAGAAGAGAGAGAGATAACGTGTGTGAGTGTGTATCAGGCTGTGGGCAGGTAACAGCGGTTTGTATTTAAGGTACAGTGGCACGGACAGGCTTACTCAGAAGGTTAAATCTGAAGGAAGTAAAGGAAGACCTACGCAGTTATGGGGTGGCAGTGGGGGGACATGATCCCAGTAGAGGTATGAGTAAGTGAGAAGATGCTAAGGTGGAGCTTGCTTGGTGGCTAGCCAGGACCATCCGGGGAGTGCGGAGGGAAATGGTGTGTACAGGGGCTAGACAGATATGTGGGTCTAGGTAGGAGCTATTGTAAAGACTAACTTTTGCCGAGTGTTTTGAAGCCATTAGAGGAATTTGAGCAAGAGTAGCATGTTATGACTTAGCTCATAATGGAATTCCTGTAATGGTATTTTAATTAAAACTGTTTGATAAAGAAAGAGGGAAAAACAATTTTACATTTCTAAATTAACTGTGTTTGTCTTTGAAAGAAGAAAACAAGACAGCAACAAACCACATAAAACATAAAAATGAACATATTTGGTTTAGGGACCTACAGCTGAGGCAATGAGGGTGAATCACAGAGAATCAGTTATGGCCAAAATGGCTTGGTCCCTAGGTCACCATTCCATATTGTTAAACTCAGTGGAGTTAAATTTAGCTAGCAGTAGGTAGAATGAAATGAGTTCTCTTAGAAACATGTTTTCAATGAGGTTGGCAAAGAATGCTGTGTAAAATCAAAATAATCCAAACCATATCCTAATAGTGCTGCATTTGGTGTGCCACGGCCCCAGAAGTGGCCACTTCAGTTGTCTGTCCCTGTGCCATGAAGACTGTAGATGTTAACATTTGATTTAGAGGAAAGGGTGAGATAGTGATGTGGGTGAGGGAAGGAGATTGTCCTGAACACAGAGGTCCTGTGGTCTCACCACCCCCCTTTTGGTGATTCTAGGAGCCAATCTGAACGTAATTCAGGCTATTAGCTGTCAGTGCTCAGACTTGGTTGAATTTAAACTATTAGTGAAAGAAAAGTGATTTGAAAGAAGAAGGAGAAGGAGGGGAAGGAGGGGAAGGGAAAGAGGAATAAAAAGAGGAAGAGGAGGAGGAAGAAGGAAGAGGAAAGAAGAAAAGGAGAAGGAGGAGGAAGGAGAGAAGAACAAGGAGAATCAGCAGCAGCAGCTGGTAGAAAGTGAGGTAGAGTGAATGGAGTCAGATTAGACAAGACCTTGTAAAGAACAACAGAATCCCTGAAGGATTTTAGCAAGGCATGGACGTGGTGGAGGTGGGATATTAATGATTTGATATGTAAACAATTTCCATTCACTCTGATCCTTACTCCCTTCCAGGGCAGATCCCATGCTAAAGTACAATGCACCTCTGGTATGTTTCTCAATTAATCATGGTCTCTGTTATATCTAATCGATCCAAGATGATTCAAAAGGTACTTGAGGGTCTTGTCAGGCTTCTTGGTCTTGGCCGTGCATATTGAAAATTGATACAGTAGAATAGATATACAAATTTCAAAATATTGGCATTACTACATATCTTAAAATTTGCTCTACTCCAGAATTGCTTCTAATAGGTTGCTGGGGGATGGGGGAATGGGGATCCTATTATTACAAGTATAAGGCAAATATTTGACAGTTGAGCTTTTAGGTAAACTTATCTTTATCTTAACTAACCCATAAGAACCTTGGTCTGCTGTATTTTATTTAATGTTTTAAACTCTCTCTTAATTAATAGTTCCTTGAGTCCAAACTATGGGACATATTCATGCTTGTATCATAGCAATTAATGTAATGTAAGGTCATCAATATCAGTTGATTGAGTACACAGAAATAAATTGACAAAATTTGTTTTATGTATGTTCTGCTACAATATTTCAATAATTCCAAAGATGTTGCGTCAATTTAATAACTATGTAATGAGCGTATATTCTGAACAAGAGGGTGCTAGACAAGTATTTGTAAGTGCCTCATAACTGTTTGTAGATGTTACTTCTATAGACAGAGATTTTTTGAGAACTGCTAAAGTTATACCACATGTTCCATTGAAACTCCTGGTTTTGTTGAATACTTAAGAGTCATTATAAATGCTGTTCAATGAACAAACTTTCCTGTAATTAAAATAAACGGATGAATATGTATATGCAATATTATTTTTGTTTCAAAGATAATGCATTATATCAAATATAATGTGATTTGGAGTAAAAAGACATCCCTTCTTTGAACAATTAGCAAGGGATAAATAATGATATAAAGAATTTACGAAATTTAATTCTTTTTAAAAATAACTTTTAAGAACCTTTTGAGATGAATTACAATTATGATTTCATTTTAAAGAAAGTTAGGAAATACTGTTCTCAGGACGTTTAAAAGACTACTTACAATTAAGGCAGTATTTTAAGACACAGGTGTGCTCTTAGTTTTGGTGGAAGGCTCAGGACTTGAGAAAATGGATGCACGTGGGTGAACCTATAAGAGATGTGAGATTCAGCTGTGAAAAATGAGCATCTTCTCATAAGTATATTGTCTCTCTGTTTTTACCAATTCTCTTTTTTAAAAATTTTTAAAGGCTTTATTTATTTATTTTTGGAGAGCAGGGAAGGGAGGGAGAAAGAGAGGGAGAGAAACATCAATGTGTGGTTGCCTCTCACGTGGCCCCCCTGGGGACCTGGCCCACAACCCAGGCACGTGCCCTGACTGGGAATCGAACCAGCGACCTTTTGGTTCATAGGTGGCTGCTCGATCCACTGAGCCACACCAGCCAGGGCTGTTTTTCACTAATTCTCTTACATCCCTATTTCCACATTCAAGTTTATGAGATGTTCAATATAAATTAAAATGTTATAATCAACTCGTTCTCCTATTATATGAAAAAATACTTTTCTTAATAAGCAATTGTAGGTTTACAACAAAATTAAGCACATAAAAATTTCCCACATACTCTTTTCCCTCAAACATACATAACGTCCCCATTATCAATGTCACTCAATGAAATGGTACATTTTTGCTAAGGATGAACCTACACCGACACCTCATAATCATCCAAAGTCCATAGTTTACCTTAAAGTTCACTCTTGGTGTTTCACATTCTCTGTTTATGTGTCTGGATAAATGTATAATGACATGTATCCATCAGGATGGTATCATATAATATGTCCATGTTCTGTCTCCTCATCTCTCCTTAACCACCCTACCCAATGCCAAATACCAAAACCAGAAAAACACTATAAAATTTCCTCTAAGCACTACTTTCACATCAACCCACAAATTTTGTTAAATTGTATTTTCATTTATATTTAATTTGAATTTTTTATATATTTCTTGAGATTTCTCTTTTGATCTGTGTGTTATATAGCAGTGTGTTGTTTAATTTCTATGTATCTGGGGATTTTACAACTATCATTCTGCTTATTGACAGCTGTTGATTTCTATTCTATTTCATTCTATCACCATACCCCACTCTGGTCTGATGGCAAACAGTGTATGATTTTTTATTATTTTAAATTTATTAAGGTGTTTTTTATGTCCCAGAATGTGATATAGCTTGGTGAATGTTTCATGAGAGTTTGAGAAGAATGTGTACTCTGCTGTGGTTGGATGAAGCAGTCTGTAGATGCCAATTATATTCAGTTGATTGATGATGTTTTTGAGTTCAGCTATACCCTTACTGATTTTCTGCACAGTCGATCCATCTCTGAGAGAGGGGTGTTAAACCTCTATTATAGTGGATTCATCTATTTCTCCTCGATTCTTGATTCTTTCAGTTTTTGCCTCACACATACTGATGCTCTGATGTTAGACACATACCATTGAGGATTGTAATATCTTCTTGGAGAATTCTCCCCGTTATCATTATACAGTCCTTCTTTCTCCCTGATGATTTCCCTTGTTCTGAAGTCGGCTCTGTTCGAAATGAATATGGTTACTCTCACTTTTTTTTTCTTTGATAAGTGTTAGCATGATAGACCTTTCTCTATCCCTTTTCTTTTAATTGTTATGATATTTATTTTTATTTTTAATAATTTTTGTTTTTGGTTACAGTTGACATAAATATACTAGTTTCAATTGTATAACATAGTGATTAGACATTTATATAACTTATGAAGTAATCCCCCTTGAAAATCTAATACCCATCTGACACTATATAGTTATTATAATATTATTGACTATATACCCTATGCTATACTTTGCATCCTCATGACTATTCTGTAACTACCAGTTTGTAATTCTTAATCCCTTCACAATTTTCACCATGCCCTCAATCCCTCACCACCATCTGGCAACTGTCAAACTGTTTCTTGCTTCTATGAGTCTGTTTCTGGTCTGCTTATTTGTTTTGTGTTTCAGATTCCACATATGTGCATTTCATCAGCACAATACAATACCCTCTAAGTTCATTTATGTTGTTCAGATGGCAAGATTTTATACTTTTTATGACTGAGTCATATTTCATTGTATATATGCACCACTTCTTTTTATGAATTCATCTATTAATATACATTTAGGTTGCTTCCCTCTCTTTGCTATTGTAAATAATGCCGCAATAAACATATGGGTGCTTAGGTCTTTTTGAATTAGTGCTTTGGGTTTCTTCAAATCAACACCCAGTACTGGAATTGCTGGGTCCTTCTTTGTCTCTTATTAATGTCTTTTGTTTTAATGTCTATTTTGTCCAATATAAGTATTGCTATCCAAGCTTTATGTATGTTTTTCATTTTCATGAAATCTCTTTTTCCATCTCTCTACTTTTACTCTGTGTGTATCCTTCTCTCTGAAGTGAGTCTCATAGAAATAGCATATGTAAGGTCTTTTTTGTTATCCATTCACCTACTGTGTGTCTTCTGATTAGAATACTTAATCCATTTGGATTTAAAGTAGTTGTAGATGTGTATTTATTGTCATTTTCTTGTAATACTGGTTTGGTGGTGATGAACTCCTTTAGCTCTTTTTTTGTCTGGGAAGCTCTTTATATGGCTTTCAATTCTAAATGACAGCTTTGCTGGGTAGACTAATCTTTGTTGTAGGTCTTTGCTTTTCAGCGCTTTGAATATTTTGTGCTAATCAAGGATATTTTCCATCCTGATGACAGTCTTACAGGAGCTCTTTTGTAGGTAACTAAATACTTTTGCTGCTTTTAAGAGTCTCTTTGTCTATAATGCTTGGCATTTTCTTTATGATGTGTCTTGGTGAGGGCTTCTTTGAATTAATCTTATTTGGGATTCTCTGCTCTTCCTGTGTCGCGAATTCCGTCCCACAGAATCTGTATGCCAAGGCAGGCGCGTGAATAAATTCACACGGAATACACCGGACTAGAATATCCGGGACCATGCAACTCTTCCCTTATCATCTGGGAGAGGCCCTGACGTTGTCTTGAGAGGCTTTTTATTGCTGTTCTCAGGGACATTACATCAGAATGGTCTTTATTAACTATGCATAGACTGTAAATTTACATTAGGTGGTAGACACCCAAGATGGTGCATCAAAAGGATAGATATGAAAGTAGAAAGACAATAGACTTTGAGTGAAACTCGAAAGGAATAACAATATGGGTCTAAAGAAGCTAGGTGTGCATTAGCATACATTCTTTTGATTCAGGGAGAGAGGTTTTAGCAAGAGCAAGACTTAACTCTAGGAAGTATGCCATCCTGATTTACCCACAGGAAATTCCACTGTCACACACTTGGGTCCTACTTGCTGTCCCATGTTCCACGGAAGTCTTTTCTCCCTTAGACATGAAACATTAGGGCTACATTTCTCAAGCTGAGAAGCATGAATTCCCTTTATTCCTGAACTTATATGTCTATTTCATTCACCAGGTTGGGATGTTTTTCATTATTTTTTCAAATAGGTTTTTAATTTTTGTGCTCTCCCTTCTCCTTCTGGCACCCCTATGATGCAAATGTTGGTACAATTGAAGTTGTCCCAGAAGCTACATATGCTATTCTCAGTTTTTTGGATTCTTTTTTCGTTTGCCAGCCTGATTGGATATTTTCTGCTTCATTATCTTCCAAATTGCTAATTTGATCCTCTGTTTCATCTACTTCTCTGTTGATTCCCTATAAATTGTTTTCATTTCAATGACTGAATTATGTATTTCTGACTGGAGTTTAAAATATTTTTATCTCCATTTTTATGTTGCTCATTTCTTTGTTAAGTTCTCAGTGAAATTATCTACTCTTCCCCTTAGCTCACTGAGTAGCCTTATAACCAGTGCTTTGAACTCTGCATCTGGCAGATTGCATGTCTTGAAAGTTGGGTGGAGCAGGGCTCCCAGGGAACCACCATAGAAGGGTAAACAGTATTATCCAGGTTGATGGATACTCAGATGTGGCACCTGCCTGCCAGTTCTGTGTGGGTAGGGGGTGACCAATGCCTCTGCCAGCACTCTGTCTGGAAGAAAGCTACTCCTTCAACTCTTACTCCAAAGCCAGAAATTCTGTTCCTCCTCATATGTCCCTGGTGCCCTTTCAGCTGATGCCCTAGTACTGGAGTTCAGAACAAGTGAACTCAAGTATGTCAGTGCACAGGCCCTTTAAGAAGAGCTGCCTGGGACTCCCAAAGCTGTCGCTCTTACTCATCCACAGTCTTAATTGGTTTTCACAGCCAGAAGCCGTGGGTACTTCTCTTCCTGGCACCGGAACACTAGGCTGGGGGGCCTGGCATAGGGCTGAGACCCCTCGATTTTCAAGGGATTAGACAACATATAGTTGGGTTTTGCTTTTAAATTCACTCTGACAATTTTTGCCTTTTAATTGTTGAATTTAGATCATTGGCATTTAAAGTGATTATCAATGTAATTGGATTAATATTTACTGTATTTATTTCTTGTTTTTATATGGTACCCTTTTTCTCTTTTTATTGCCTTTTTTTCTGCCTTGTATTAATTGAGCATTTTATGAGTCAGAGTCTCTCCTTTGTTAGCATATTAGTCATACATTTTTTACTCTATTGAGTCATTGCTCTTGAGTTCACATTATACATTTACAATGAACTGAAGTCCACTTTCAAATAATATGATACCACTTTATTGATCATGCAAGTGCTTTATAATAACAAAATAACTCTAAAACTTCTTTCCATTTCTTATATCATTGTCATAATTCATTACACTTATACATAAACATACACATTTTATCTATGTATCTATATAATATGTATACATACACATATGTAGGCTTACATAATCAGATACATTGATGCTATTATTATTTTGAACAAACTATTATCTGTTAGATTAAGAATGGCAAGTAAATGTTCTTATTTTCCTTCAATTACTCCTTCTTTGATGTTTTCTTTTACTTATGTAGATCTGAGTTTGTGACCTATGTCACTTTGCTTCTCTCTAAAGAATTTATGTTTTATATTTTTTTTCATGAGGCAGGTCTACTGGCAATAAAATTTCTCAGTTTCTTTTTGTTTTTTGTGAATGTCTTTATTTCTCTGTCACTTCTGAAGAATAATTTTGCTAGGTACAAAATTCTAGGTTTTTTTTTTTTTTTTTCTCTAAGCATTTTAAATATTTAACTCTACTCTCTCCTTGCTTGCATGGTTCCTAAGGAGAAACTTGATATAATTATTTTCTTTGTTCCTCGATAGGTAACAGTTTGTTTACCCACTGCTTCCCCGCAACTCCCAGCTTCTTATGGAAATTTTTCTTTATCTTTGATTTTCTGTAGTTTGAAAATAATACCTAAGTGTAGCTTTATTCCTTTTCTTTCTTCTTCTTCTTCTTTTTTTTTTTTTTGCATTCATCTTGCATAGTATTTTCTGTGCTTCCTTGATCTATGGTTTGATAAGTAACATTAATATGGGGGAATTCTCTGTTATACTTGTTTCAAATGTTTATTTTGTTTCTGTTTTTTCTTTGTTCTCCTTTTGACATCTCCATTATGCATTAACACCTTATGTAGTTGTTTCACAGTTTTTAGGTATTCTGTTCCTTTGTTGTAAGCCTTTTTCTGTTTGGTTTTTAGTTTTGGAGATTTTTATTGAGAGCCTCAAATTCAGAGATTCTTTTCACAGCCACGTATAGTCTACCCATAATCCCATTGAAAACATTCTTCATTTCTGTTACAGAGTTTTTTTCTTTATGGTTCTTAGAATTTTCAACTCTCTGCTTACATTGCCAACTATTCGTACATGTTGTCTACTTATCTATTGAAGTCCTTAGTATACTAATCATAGTGTTATTTTTTTAATTTCTGGTCTGATAATTCCAACACCTCTGCTATATCTGAGTGTAGTTTTGATGCTTACTCTACCTCTTCAAAATGTCTTCTTTTAAAAACTTGTAGTATGTTTTATAAATTTTTTTTTATAGCCAGACATGATTCCCTTAGTAAAAGGAACTGCTGTAAATGATCTTTGAGTATTGAGGCTGTAAGATGATGTGTGGGCAGGGGACCATCCTAAGCTTTGGTCTCAGTCTGTTGTGAACCTGTCCCTCTTGACTGTGAGCTTCACATGTGTTCTCGGTTTTCCTCCCTTAGATGGAAAACATGGCCAGACAAGGTTGGAGTGGGTTATTTTGCTTCCCCCAATTCACTTAGTCTCTGTTAAAACTACCACAGGTTAGGTTCTAGTTAACATTCTCATTGGGCAGAATGTGTTATGAAGCACAGATTCTTTTGATGTATTTTTTTTTAATTTTTTAAAAGAGTTTAGCCTTTTTTTTTTAAGATTTTATTTATTTATTTATTTTAGAGAGAGGAGAAGGTAGGGAGAAAGAGAGGGAGAGAAACATCAATATGTGGTTGCCTCTCATGCACCCTCTACTGGGGACCTGGCCTGCAACCCAGGCATAAGCCCTGACTGGGAATAGAACTGATGACCCTTTGGTTTTCAGGCCAGCACTCAGTCCAGTGAGCCAGACTAGCCAGGGCTCTGATGTATTTAAAAATGATTTATTTTCCCTTCCCACTACCAGAAACACGAGCAGGTTTTTGCCCTATATATACTATGAGAATCTGGTAGAACTCTAGGAGGTAAAAACCCACAAAAGTATGCCCCTCTTGCTAGTGACTTGGTCCTGCTGTAGTTTTTATCTCTCAGACTTGTTCATGCTGAGTCTCCAGCAATTCTTCAGTTGCAGTCCAGGCTTTTCTACCCTAGCATTGGTTTCTTTGGATGGTTTAGTTTGTAGATTTCTGCTCTGTTAAGTTGCAGTTCTCTGTATCCACCTATTGGCCTCTCCAGTTCATGGAGGTGGAGGGCAGCACTATGCCCCAAGAACTCACTTCTCTGATGCATCTTGGTAATGTAAATAATTTTTCATTTTGTTTGACTTTACACTTGTTAAGATGGAGTGGCTCCTTCCAAGGTTGGACTGCAAACCTGAAGTCCCCTCAATTATATTTTAAAAACCTGAATGTAGCATCTTGGCCTATGGTGTCTCCTACAGTTCCAATGTAGTTCTAACGCATTTAAAAATAAATATTCAGGTTTTTATTATTTATTGCTATAAGAGGGGTAGTAAGAAGAGTAGAGCAGGGAATTCCCTATATTTCAGTAATGCAGTTTTTCTTGCCTTAATCAGTGCCTAGTTTTTATTGATTATCTTAGTTTTCTACAACTTTTCTTTAATTTGGATTTGAATTTTCTTAGAAGAATGCACCACTTCTCAATATGTTTGAACACCTCAAATAATCTTTAAAATATTTTTAATTTACTTTTTATTAAAATATCTTTCTTGGGGGATGCTACCTTTATACTCTAATTTGTACACGATTACAGTCTGGGCCTGCTACGTGCTGCCATCCCAGGGCTCCCTTTAACCATCATGGTCAGGAAATTTCCCAGGTGACTTTCACGTGTTAGATCACCCACTCCTGAACTCATGTTTCCTCTTTCCTGCCTCACCCATTGCTCTGATAGAGCACATCCTGCAGCAGCACCCTACAAAAGGCTGTGGAAGGTGACACTTGTATGGATTTGCACATCTAATGATGTCCTGATTTATTGCTTCAGACTTAATTGGTAAAGCAGATGGGTATATATTTATGTATTGAAAATAACCTTGTAAGTATCCACTGTTTCATTATTCCTTTTTTTCCCCCTCACTTTTTTGTGTTTTGAAGTCTGGTGTTGGTCTGATTCCTAAAAGTTTTTATATGACTAATTTTTTTCTTACTTCAGACCTTCAGGGTCCTCTATATCCCCAATGATTTTAAGTTACAGAAAGATGTGCTTTAATGTGGATTTTTCATTTATTTTTCTGGGCTTTCATAGGTTTTTTTCAACTTATAAATATGTGTCTGTCTAGGACATTCATTCAATTTATTTCATCAGGTAGAAAAATGACTCTGTGCCATTTGGGGAAGAATGATTGAGGATGAGCCTGGGGTCCAAGGGACTTCTCTTTCTGTGTCAATGCCATTTTTACTTTTAAGGTCCTTAGGCATGACTTGTATAAAGTAATATATGAGGCAATATTTTTCAGACTTTATGAGCAAGACTAAACAGAGGATAAGATAAGGTTTTAATTAGAGTAATTTGACAATCAGTAAAAGATATAACTCTATATCAGGGACAGTATTGGAGGATGAATAAGTTACTTGAGCATGAAATGATCTGAGCCATCCAGATGCAGCCTGGCCACAGAGAGGATGGACTCTGATGCCACTTTACCCTCTATGGTATAGGCCACAATGATGACCCACAGAGGATAGCCATCCGTGTCTCAATCCGAGGCCTAGAATTTGGGGGGCGTTTAGAAGGCTGGTCATGAGTAGACTGCGTACCCTACGAGGTCTACAGTAAAAACCAGCACAATATACTTTTAGTAATATGTCTATTTCCCACACCTTCTTAACTGAGTCTGAATCCAGGATGGAAGCAAGGTGGGAACATCTCCCTTCTAACCTACAGGCAGTTCTGACACTCATGTGTGTTACAACCTAAAGCAGATGGGCTAGGCGCAGGAAACATTTCTGACAGAAAGATACTGTTATCTCCTCCATTTTCACACTGTCCACTTAGTGATTTTTTTTTTATGACTTAACCATAAAGAGTATGTTTTCCAGGTTTACAATTTCAAAGATGGACTAACAGAAGAAACAGACAAATATGCCAGTTATATCACAGAGGCTGAAGTCGCACCCACTTGTTATTATCTTGACAAGGCAAACACTACTATAACATTTATCCCTTTGATGAGATCATGTTTTTTTTAATGTGTTTTATTTTATTTATTTATTTTTAGAGAGAACGGAAGGGAGGGACAAGGACAGGGAGAGAAACATCAATGTGTGGTTGCCTCTCACATGCCCCCTACTGGGGACCCGGCCTGCAACCCAGGCATGTGCCCTGACTGGGAATCGAACTGGCGACCCTTTGGTTCTCAGACTGGCACTCAATTCATTGAGTCACATCAGCCAGGGTGAAATCATGTATTAAATTGAATAATGAGGTCCTGGACAAAGATCAATGAAGATTTGTTCAAAGGTCATTAAGTCATATTGCCTTTCTACAGTGTCCAAAACAATGGCTGTAAGTTAACCATTTTTTAAAAAATGAATAAGAGCACTGGGCATTTTTTATTGTTCAGGCTATAGTTTAGGAGTACACTGTTACTGAATTATTTTAGTTAATGTGGAGTAAAAATACACTTGCTAATATCAGATAATAGAAAAAATAGCTAAAATGTCCATGAATATGAAGGAGGTTATTAAACAGGGACAAAACAAAAAATTTAAAGAAAGTTATTCTCATCCTACACTGGTAAAGACAAGGAAGACTTGGAAAAAAGCTAAAATAAATGTCATATTTAAATGAGTAATTTAAAACGACAACTGCTGACAGATCATCATGCAACAAAGATTAGGTGGTTGGTTTTAAAATATATACGAGGTCTGTCCAGAAGCTACCTAGCCATGTAATATGAAAAATAGAGACATTTATTCAAAATACAAGAAACAGTGTACATAGGACAATGACGCCTCAGCTCCTTCAAAGTAAGTACCTTGGGACCTCACACAGTTCTCCCAATCGCCATCAGCTGCTCCATCATATTTTCCTGAATCTCACTGATGATCTGAAATCTCTTTCCTTTCAAAGGTTATTTCAGTTTTAGGAAAAGCCAGAAGTCAGAGGGCACCAAATATGGGGCATAGAGGGGCTGAGTCACTTGGGTGATTTGATGTTTTGCCAAAAAACTCTGCAGGAGACATGATGCATAAAAAGGTGCATTGTCGTGATGAAGCTGCCATCACCAGTTGCCCATGGCTGTGGCCTTCTGAATCATCAGAATAGTTTCTGCTGAGGAATGTTCAAGCTTAATGCAAAACTGGATTCAGATTTGTTGATCTTGCTTCGTCATTCTGGCTTCTTTTTTTTTAACTTTTTAAAATTGTTGTTCAAGTACAGTTGTCTCCATTTTCCGCCCCCCAGCCCAGGCACCCCCACTTCCCACTCTTGATCCTACTCCCCTTTGGTTTTGTCCATGTGTCCTTTATAGATGCTCAGTCACTTTGAATGTGATGGCCACACAGTATACAAATTCATTCAGGGGTATCTACCACCCCCACTGAATAGTATAATAAAGTCATCGTTGTTCACACATGTGCATTCCTGCCCACTCTCCTTGGCTGCCTGGTTACATTGATATTACACAAACCATTCTCGTTATATTAGCAATGGCTGGACATTTCCTGGACAGACCTCATATGTATATATAAGAAAGCAAGTATCCTTAATTAAGAGGTAGTTTAAAAACAGAAAATACAGTTGTTCAGAGAATATGATGTAAAACAAATTCTTTTCACACTGAAATGTAGGTTTCTTACAGAAATTAACCATCAAGCCCTGACTGGGTTAGAGAGTCGTCCCCAATATGACAAGGTTGCAGGTTTGATCCCCCAGGGAAGGCACAAAGAAGAGTCAATCAATGAGTGCATGAATATAAATAAGTGAAACAACAAATTGATAACTCTCTATCTCTCTCTCTCTTAATTAAAAAAAAAAATAAAAGAATTCCTTAAAAAAATACAACAGAAATTAACCATCATGTTCAAAGGGAACACAGTAAATCAGTTAGAGTATACATTAAATCAAAACATTTTCCATGATAAGCTAGTATTTTCAGTCTGTATTTAATAATGTATGCTGAATCACTGAAGTGACTTGAGCTTTGTACTTTCATGTTTGAGAATTCATTTGTCTTTAACATACAAAAGGGGAGACCTTTATTCACCCTTATTTAGTCATTTTCTTCCTTCTCTAGAGTAAAATTTAATGACACATAAACATAGTTAAACATCTTGGGATATTTATTCTCAGAGAAGAAAGGTGATATGGTCTAAGTATTTTCAAAATTTTATCTATGCAGGAAACAGAAATAAATGTAACATACCAGAGCTGCCACCCAATAGATTTAAGGTAAGAAAAAAAAAAAAAATGACAGTGACTATGATGAGGTATAAAAGAGGAATGCAAGCAAGGTCAGTAATTAGATATCTTATCAGATTTGGTTATGCCTAGAATTTAGTGGATGGAAAATACAATTCTCAGATATCTCTTAATACTAGTGTGTTATCACTGATTCAGTCACAGTTATTTTGAACACTGCATTTTTTAAAAAGCAATATAAAAGTTTTTATGTAACAAAATAAAACCATTTCTTATAAATAAATTAACCTAGAAAATGAGTCAGCGATGCAGCACTTGAGCCCTGTGCTAGCAGTTTCAAAGTCACATATTTTAGGCTGACTTAAATGATTTCTGCTTTTCAACAGGATTTAATACTCTTAACCACTTCCTCTTCTTAAACTGAGAAGTGACCTCATATGAGCATTCACACACATAAGTTTCTTATAAACTTTACATATCATATCTCTTTAAATAATAACAAAAAAGGATGAAACATGTATTAAGAGTGTTAGTGGGCATGTAAGCAGAGCTGCCATCTTGTGGAGAACCGAACAATGGACTAGTTGTTGATGCTGCAAGATACAGTAGAGTGCTGTATTCTAGTATTTCTACCTTCCCAGATTAAGTAATAATGTTCACAAGAGTATAAAGCCCGTTTAAATTCCTAAGTCTTGCCTAACAAATTATCACCTGAAAGAGGTGTTCATTTCCTCTGACATTACTATTAACCTACAACTATAACCTAATATTTATGTGTAGATTGGGAAATATTAGAGTCTGGTCCCTCCAGGTTATTTCGCTTCTAGTGCTGATTTGTTTTGATAATATAAATAATTAGTTTAACCACAAAATTGACGTAATAGAAATAATTGTCAGGCAATTAAATACAGCAATGATTTCAACGCCTGGGAAAGATATAGTATGTAAGTAGAGTAATAAAATTGATATGTACTTGGATTGAACTACAAAGCATCTTTTACTGGCTGTCTCAAAAATATTTTTATAGTTTCCATGTTCTTCATATTGGAAAACATACACTAATATAAATTTTCTCAGGCTAAAGCCTAGATTTATTCCCAGAGTTTCCTCCACCCTTATATTGAACTTGTATGTAGTGTTATAATTAAAATATCTGTCTGTTTCCTGGAACTGCTGGCCATTTTAGTTGGAGGAACGTAAAAACAATGAGAAAATGTTGATAAATTGATTATAAAATGTGGTGTTTCTTATTTGACCTTTATTAAAATTGGAAATATTTTTAAAATCCTGAAAAAAATGTGTTTTACTTTCTACATGGCTATGATAATAGTGTTTTAAAAATGATGCCATTCTGCCCTGGCTGGTGTAGCTCAGTGGATTGAGTGCAGGCTGGGAACCAAAGGGTCCCGGTTTGATTCCCAGTCAGGGCACATGCCTAGGTTGCAGGCCAGGTCCCCAGTGAGGGCCATGTGAGAGGCAACCATACATTATTGTTTCTCTCCCTCTCTGCCTCCCTCCCTTCCCCTATCTCTAAAAAAAAAAAAAAAAATTAATTAATAAAATAAAAAAAATAAAAGATCCCATTCTGTCATTTTTCTAGCAGTCCCTTAATGTTTTAATATTTTTACATTTGGGATTTTTTACCATTGTATAACCAGGTTGGATTTTTTTACCAATACAAGTTTATGACAGTAGCAAGAATTTTCTCTTTTTATCACCAGAGTCACATTGCACATTACAAAGTCACCGTCTTCTTTTTTGTTTTGGCCCAGATGCACGTGCACCCTGATGTTCAAGTGTCATTAGGCTTCCAAAGCGCATGCTGCAAATAAGTCCCTGAACGGCTCTGCCCTTCAGTCTGCCAGCTCTTCCTAAGAAAAAAACTACCAAAAAATTGCCAAAAAATTCCTAACTTTCACCCATCATTAATTTCAGATGATTACTGCCCACTCTCAGAGAATGCGATTTTTCTATCATTATGTACAAAGGACTACATGAGAGTAACCATGTTGTTTCTCTCTGTGTTTTACAGTATATTTAGCTGACACATTCTTGAGTGTATAGATGTAATCATCTACAACTAAAATATAAATTCTATAAATACAAATTATATGTAATTTGTATATATTCAATATATTTTATTATTGAATATTATTGAATATATTATTCAATATATTTTATAATTTACTCTCGTAGTGAATTATAATACAATTTTAATTTGACTTAATATATGGGGTATTGATTTATTTATTATTATAAGCCAGCATTAATTTAAAATACTTCTACTATGTTTTCCTCTTCTTCTAGCCATTTTCCCCAAATTAAATTATATTCTATTAATTTTCTTATTTTGTACAGTTCAAACATTTGTTTATGTATTTTGTAAATGAACTCACTTAAAATTATATTGATACATTGATTAGTATTGATCTTGTGTAATATTTAAGCATTAAAATCTACATTCTTAAAAAACTTATTAACATATTCTAATAACACACAGCGAGGGTCTTTCACCAAGGTCTGAACTAGTTAATGAACCATGGGGAGGGAGGCCGTGTCCAATCTACACCGCCTGCAGAGCACTGGGGGCCCATAGTTTCCAGTCCTCATCATGTCTTACGTCTGTGTCATAAGGTAGCACCAAACAAATACAAAGCAAATGAAGAAAGGTTATAATCTATGTTTATTAAATTCACCAGAATATACATTTATCTTAAACAGTTAACTGAATGGTATATGTCAGCATGCTTTCTACATGTACCAAGATATAATCTAATTTTGCAAATTATCCATCTCTGCCGATAAATATTTATACCATTAAAATTTTATATAATGTATGACATGGAGGAGCATATTTTACTTTGTAGATAATTATTTTCCAATGACATATCTTCTTAGCAATTACAATGTCTTAGCTTTATCATTTCTCTACCAGACACAGAGTTGACATTCCCATTGTCCAAATTAATCTTTTCTGATCTGTAATTCAATTTTATGTCATTTTGCATGGCAATGAATCTTTCTTATACACATTTCCATCTAAACCCCCTTGTTTTTAGACAGAAATAAATGAACAGTGTCTTTCACATTGGCCCAAAGTACATTTTGATAAATAGTCTTTTTCAGTCTAGCTTCTTGCACTTGACTAATATGATTAAATTACAAATAATACTGGGAGGGGAAATAACATAAAAAAATCACTAAATCAGTTTTATAAATTAAGTTAATTAACATTATTTTGTGTTGAAATTTTAAGCATTTAAGATAATATTTCTTCCTTTATTATTTTGAAGGCACTGGATTGACACTTCCTTTTAAATTACCCAAATGCACCCTGGCTGGTGTAGCTCAGTGGATTGAGCATGGGCTGTGAACTGAAGGGTCACTGGTTTGATTCCCAGTCAGGGCACATGCCTGGGTTGTGGGCCAGGTCCCCAGTAGGGGACATGGGAAAGGCAACCACTCATTGATGTTTCTCTCCCTCTTTCTCCTTCCCTTCCCTTCTCTAAAATAAATAAATAAATAAATAAAATCTTAAAAAAAATAAATTACCCAAATGCTTTCAAAGGAACACTCTTGGTCTTTTGAATCACAGCAATAATATTAACCATGTTATATTTATGTAATACTTTCTGTTTTACATATTCCATACACTGCCTCCTCTCAGTCCCTATATCGACTTTTTTCTATAGGTAGCGTTCTCATTCTCATTCTATACATGAGTGTCACTAATTTTCCAAAGTTCTCACAGAGAGTAGTTGATACAGTGAGAATTAAGAGTGGATATTTTGAACTCGAATCTAGAAATATTGCCCCTACATCACACACTAACTTGCCACTAAGAGTAATCAAATGATCAATTCCATGTTCATAAAAGTCAGACCCTAGAAGGAAATTTTGGGCATATATATGGTCTATGAAAGTATCTTTCCACATGTTTTCAACTTTTAGAACTCTCATTGAGCAGTGCAATAAAACTAAGT
This sequence comes from Micronycteris hirsuta, assembly GCA_004026765.1. Taxonomy (NCBI): domain Eukaryota; kingdom Metazoa; phylum Chordata; class Mammalia; order Chiroptera; family Phyllostomidae; genus Micronycteris; species Micronycteris hirsuta. Next base: position 35,560 of record PVJI01005877.1, read on the forward strand.
TTCTGTCACTGGAAAGGTGGAGGGATTAAAACAACTATTTGCCCTAAAGCCATTATTCAGAAGGATATAAACCAACATACGTGCATACAAGGGCAGTGCTGGTGACCTCCTTTCCCTAAAGGTGGGGATGGATGAGGGGATTTCACAATCTCTCTTCAGGTGGGTGCACTGTCTGAAGGCTGAGCTGCACAGCTTTGAAAGGGCTTGCCCTGGGACAGGACTGGGCTGTATTTAGAAGGAGCTCGTCATTGAATAGCTCTGCTAATGTTTGTATCTCACAGTTATGCCGCTGACAGCTCCTTTTGATGGGGGGAAAACTTGGATATATTTCAAGGTGATTGTAGTTTTGTCCTTCTGGCAGGAAGCTGCTGGAACCAGCTTATTCCATTATCCCCACTCCCTCTGGATTTAATGCTAGGGAGAAATCCAGGGCTTTTGTCAGGATAGAAGGTAGGGGGTAGTAATTATTCCCCATTTGTGCACAAAGAAAACAGAACTATATTACAAAGTAGCCTACAATTACTGAAATGTGTTTGTCTATAGTTCCAGTGACTTATAAATTATTCTTTATAAAAGCTCCTATTTAACATTATTATTTTAGTGATTTTATGCTTTTGATATCTCGTATTTTAAGCTTTATAACATAAAACTTTGGCCATACTGTTTAACATTCAGAGAGTAAAATGCAATTTTATTTTTTTAATTTGAATGAGAAGATTTAAAAATACAGATGGTTGCTCTGACCAAAATGATTGAAAGCTCTACTGTATAATTGTCTACATTGTAATTATTCTCAACTTTCTTAATCTCATGAGGTAGTTCTGTAAAATCAATGCAAAGTAATTAGAAATTTTAATGTTCACGATGTTATAAATACATTAATCTTTTCCTTTAATATCCATCCTGTGGAATACCTTTTATAAATACTGTTATTTAATAAGCATATTTGGAAAATAAAATTCCCACAGATCTGAATTAAGCATGTAAATTTGTCTTAGCTTCTTTGGGAGCAGTGTTTTCAGTTTGCTTTCATCCAGTAGCTCAACATCACTTTCACTCCCTTTTCAGAAAAAAAAAAAAAAAAAAAAAAAAAAAAACCCAAAACAAAAAAACAAAACAACAAAAAAAAACATATATATGGTCAGAGATGAGCATTTCAATTTGCAGCTGACAGTTTAGGGTTAAGATGTGATTCCAGGTAACAGAAGCCAATGAGAGTATACCCAGTTGATGTTTGTGACATCATCTCGCAGTCGGAGTACACAGAACAGCTGAGGTAGCGTTCAGTTTCAGCCCCAGTGCCATTATGATGGATGTTTACATCTCTTCACTGAGAGCCAATTATCTTGCTTTTGTGTGAGGCCCAAAGATCACTCATGCTGCCAGGCTGCACAGAGCAGTGTTGGATCTAGCTGAATGAATTGTTTTCCCTGTCTCTGGTAAGAGCCTCTTCTGTTTTACCTTCTCTTTCAAAATAAAGGTAAACGTATGTAACAGAGCAAACAGGATAAGAAACTGGTGTCAGGGGTGAATGGGATTACTAGCCAGTAAGCTTTGAATCAAAGAAATGTTTAGCATTATTAAAAAGAAGTATGGATTTAGCAAAATGAATTGAAAAAGAGAATCCTAACGTGTACCTGGCAACTAATTTGCTGTAGAAAATGAATGGCAGGCAAATCAGCTTTGCTTTAGAAAAAGGAAAGTAACTGCTAGCATAGGATTGTTATTTTGAATGTGTTTGTAAAATATATATATGGCTATGCATACCACTCTGCTTCATTTCTTTTTGTTTTGCTGCTAGTAGCAAAGAGTAGAGGTAGAAATGGTCATCCAAGTAGTAATGCTATAAATTTAAAATGAGTCAAACTTTGTAATTTTTAAATGATAGTTCTTTGGGACAGTTTTCCAAAGTTGTGTCTATACAGGAAAACAAAAATTACCAAGTGAGCAAAAGCTGTAGCTTCTGAAATATCACTTTTAAGTGATATTAACAAATAGTTTTAAGGAACAGTGTGGGTATTTTTTTCTGGAATTAAAGGATGTTAAAATCATTTATTGCTTTGAATGCTTTTAAATACGTAACAAAATTCTGTGCTTGATATAGCTGCAAAATATTTGAACCCTGAAAAGAAAGCTTTCAATTATTTAAATGTTTATAAGAAATAATATTACACTTAAGGATCCTTACAGTATTTTAGCAAAACAAATATATGTACAGCTATTAAATCGCTGTGATTATAGGTGAATGAATCTGACAAGGACCCTGAAAAATCTGATACAATAAAAGCTTTTAATTGGCATGCTACCTAATGAATTAAAAATTACTTTTAATGCCTCAGATACTGTTTATTATCACACTAAAGTAGCAGACGGTTGTTATTTTAATTGAATGGAATTGTTTATGAAGACACAGAAAAGTGTAAATAGCTGTCATTTGAGATAACATATTCTCTTACTAGCATCTCCATCTCTTCTAGGGTAATAAAACTTTTGAATAATGAGTTGTCTATCAGGCTTCAATATGCTCATGCTTTTCAGATTTATTTCTACTCTGCTTTCACATCAAATATTTCTGCTTGTGTAAACCAGTAATTTGGATAATTAGAAATCAGGGTTTGGAGGTGCTGAAGTTGTCCTTAAAAGACAACAGGCATTTCTCAGGTATGTCACACTTCCCAATCTTCTACTAGCCCAGTCCTGTTTGGCAGCGCTTGACATTACTGGTGTTCGATTTGTCTCCTCAGTCAATTCAGATCTGAGCAACACTGAGTTTCTAGAAAGCATCAGATATGTATTAATGGACTCTAAAGAATTGAGCTTTGTTGTCTCAGGCAAGACAATATACAATCCACTAAATCTGGAAAGCTTACAAATATGTTTCTGGAGTTATTTATTTTTTTGCAGGGAGATTTATGTTGGTTATTGTATGAACTTCAAAATCTAAAAATGGAATCCAAAAGTTTGATAATGTGCACTTGAAAGAATAATGATTCACTGCTTTGAAATGAGTTTCTTTTTTTTTCCCCCTTAAGTACTTTAAAGTGGAGTTGATAATCCAAGGGTATTGACTCTGTCATTTTCGCAAGTGATCGATCTTGACCAAGGGAAAACATTTGTTTTCCAACAATTAATTCTGTAAAAATATATTTACGTCATTCTGTCAACAATGAAGAAAATCTCACTCAGGCAATGAGCAGTCTAGACATTGAGCACTGCATTTTCTGCAGTATGTGAATGCTTCTCTCAGTTTTAGTGTCTCTAATCACAAAACTGCTCTGCTTAGGTGGAGACTGCAGTGTTCAAACTGCTTATCTCCTTGTTCTCCCTGGAACAACTTTGTACAACAAGGATATGCATAATAGGATCTATCTGGATGGTGGACTTCAGTAACAAAAAGTTTTCCCTTTTTTCTCATTTTTTAAAGAGAAGACATCGATGGGATCATAGCAATTTTCCGTACCACACACTCCCTAGGAAGAATTCTTAGTGCAGGAAGCCATAGGTAAAAGATGCGTGACTCTCCATGCATTTCTGTGTTTCTTGCCTCCATTCTAATACATATGCCCATAGTTTAAATTATATGATCATAATTTTCTCCTTTTGCATTTTTCTTCTCTGTATTAATATAGTTCTTTATATGTGGTACAATGAGTTAAATGTTCCTAAGTGACTGGTTTTATAGCTCTTAAAAGATGGAAAAAGTGCACAGTGATAAAAAGATTTTTATTAACCCTTCTGAAGTTCTCTTCATTTCCCAGAGGCTGAGGGTAACATTTTATTTTGAAAATTATTCTTCAAATGATCACTTACTTCAAAATAACACTTTATCCTCTTGTACACCTTAATTCTTTCCTACAACTTTGTTTAGGTAAGTACATTCCTTAGCTTCTTTAATTATTGAATTATTTAATTATTAAATCCATAATACCATTTAGTTTTCTACTTTCTCAGTGGATGTATTTGGATGTGTCATTAATTCTATGCTTGTCTTAACAGTGTGAAATTCCTGACTTCCAGGGTCAACTTTTTAGTTAAGTCAAGAATGTAGTAGCCATGATGTCATCTGAGCAAATGTATGTGAATGCATTGGTATTCAGGTGCATAAACATAATGTTTATACATTAAAATTTAAAAGGTGTTTCATGGACATAGTGTCCTTTATTGTTATCAATTGGTCTGTGATAAAGTAATTGATATTATGCTACTCAGGAAACAAAAACATGGCTTTTAAGTTCTTGCCAAAGATCACCCAATCAGTAAATCAGTAAATGGAGAAGTCAGAATTCAGAAACAGGCTTTCAAATTGTAGTGCCCCCAATCAATCAATCAATCATTCTCTCTTCAGTCGCCAACCCCCACCTTCCTCCGTATATCAGGCTAAGCAGACTAGTTATTAATGGTTTATATTGTCTACTCTGTGCCAAACTCTTGTCTAGGTGCTTGGGTTTGTTGAATATTCTAACCAAATAATATAAAAGATCTTTGCTCTTTTTCTATATAGCTCTTATCTTTAAATTATGAAAAATGTAGAATATATTTCAAAGTAGAGCTTAATAAAAGAGAACTTGCTAAGAAATAGGAAACACATTGAGAGGTGAAATTATTTCTATTTCTGTTTTTCTATGTATCAAGTTTCATAGATTTGTAAATGCATTTAGGTATTGTGATAAATGTCTATCAATTAATTTATAACTCATACTTGGTTCTGAATAGGATCACTGCAACTTTACCAAAAAATAAAATGCTTAAATTACAATGGATTAAAAAGAACATTTTGGACAATGCAATATTTATTTTTAGTGTACATTCAAGCAATGTAGTTACACTTATCCTACTTTATAATAAAGTCATTGATGGTCATAATACATTTAGTTTAATGTTGTTTGCCTTTAGCTAGGGTTTAGGAGGTATATACAGGAGACTGAGAAATAGATGAATTTTGTATTTTCTTTTTAAAAGTTATAATATCTTCCAAATGACAGTTGTTTGTATTTGAAAGAAGCTAAGAAAAAATAATCTGAAGTTTAACATTATTTTTTTCAGTAATTTGGCATATATTAATATTAGCTCTAGGAGAGTTGAAATAAAATGATATTTACTATCCATTGAATTTATTTATGAATTTCAAGTGATTTAAAAGTAGAAGCAGAAGGAGAAGAAGCCTGAAATCTAACCTCCTCAGTGAAAATCAATCTGTACATAGAACTTATCAGTTGAGAATAAACTATTTTACATGGTATCATTTAATTAGTTACTAAAGAATCTATCTAGTGACATACATATACATTATTATTTAAAAATTCAAAGTTTCTGCACATAGTTAATTTAACACAATACTTTTATAACATTATATAATAATATAATTATATCCCTGATATTGAAAAATAATAAAATTATATCCCTGAATTTATACCTTTTACTAAAGGGTATTTGAAATGTGCAGAATGAAAGAGTAAAATTAAAATGCAATAATTAAAGGTATAAATTAGCTAAATTCAAGGAACATTAAGCCATGGATATTTTGCCAAAAAGTTTTATAAGATACTAGGCCTTAAATTCAGCTACTTTTACCTAATAATATTCCAGAATTAATTTTGATAATATCTGTGATGATTAAAATATAAACTGATATCCGTGTGTGATTTTGAAATGCAAAATCCACTAAAAGCAGAGGACTGGTGTTCTGCAATTCTGATTTTAGGTGTGAGGAACTGAGCACAGTGTAAAGACAGTCTCGGTCACAGTGTTCTCGCCTTTTGCCATGGCACACTGTAAACCTCTCAGGAGTGAGCCATAGCATGTGAATCCATGGGAAAAATGTATTTTGCATTGTACCTATTGTTACAGCAGTCCGTCAGATGAGCTATTGAGCTGGGTAACAGTTAGAATGTGGGATAGAATATGGTAAAATCTGTTGTGATTGTCAAGCAGGGTGCAAAGTTAAGTTCCAGCAACTTTTCCCAATTCTAATTTAAGTGCCCGGAGAATGATTGGATGAGCAAACAGTCCTGTTCAGTAGAGCAGTAAATAGCAGATGTTCTCAAAGATGTTTTTTGTTTGTTTCTCTGTTTGTTTGCATGCGCTGTGGTAAGACTATGGTTTCTGGGAACAGACTACCTGCACATAATTTCTTGCCGCACCTGATTCAGGCCTTATTTATTCATATCAAAACACGGGGAAATAAAAGTACTTACCTCATGGGGCTGTTGTGAAAGCCTTGCAAATGAATCCCAGCACCGAGCACAGTGTCTGACATGCCCTATGTGCTTAATCAGTGCTGCCTCCTTTTAGTGCTTTCACGGCACTGACTTACTTAGCATTGTGTGTGTGTTTCAATTCAGGTGTTTCATTAAAAACCAATATTTACGAACAAAACAGAAAAAAACAACAAACGCTATTATACCAAAAACACAAAACCTGTAGCAATGATTATGCGAATTACTCTTTAAAACTTGAGACTGATTTCAGGAGTTTTTAGTACCAGATATAACCCTACCAGTTAGTGCACATAAAATATCTGATATGTCTTAGATTTCACATTTTAAGTATAAAAATAAAGTGAGTAAAAAAATGAATTTGATAACTCTTAGGAGTGTTTCCGAGCTTTAAAATCATATGTATGTCAATAATAGAAATGGGAAGTCTTATCGTTTTCCCTTTTGCATCTTACTGTATTTGTCTTTATCTTATACCCTGTTATTTTATGAGTTAATGAGAGTTCGAAACTTTTAGTTATAAAAGGTTCTACGCATTCTGATATATGCAGAGAGCGACACTCTCCTGCTTTCCAACAGCTGCTCATTGTCTTACATGGGTGATGAAGTGATGATAAAACTAGGCTAAAGTCCTTCTCTAGCTCATGCTGTTGTGTATCCCTAACATACTCTGAAAGGCAGAAAAAAAGGTTGTAGTTTTAAAAATCTGTTTTGTTTTATTTCAGTGGAGCATCCAACATGTGCTCAACTTTATATCAAGAGAAACACACACACACACACACACACAATAATCCTCTAATAGACAGTTTATAATCTAAGAAATCAAGGTGTTAATATATGTGTAAAATATAAAATAACAATCTTTTAATTTCACCAAGTTATTTTTTCATAACTTCTAATTGCTCTCAGTCTACCCATTATTTAACGATAAGCACATGATCGTTGAGCACCTGCGGCATGCCGACAATGAACAGATCGCCACCACTGTGCTCACAGGGCTCATGATCTCCCAGTCAACACAAAGTTAACCATACGCATTTATAATATGTTGTTGTGAGATTTATATCACATGTATGCACAGAGCACTGAAGGAACATAGAAAAGGGGGAACTTATTCTACTTGTAAATAAAATTTTAGTTTTCCAAAATAAGTTGTCATCTAGTGGAGTTTTAAAAAAAAAGCAGAGGATTTTCCAAGATGAGATCAGCAAAGGGCATTTCAGATATCAGGGCCTCCAGTGTGTACAAAGTCAAAGAGGGAGGAAGATGAGACAGTGTGTTCAGGTGAGTGTTCTCGACTGGAGGCAGGAATGAGGGAGGATTCAAATTTAGCACTGAAGTACCAGAACAGATGCTGGTTATAGAAAACAGTAGGGACAACCTGGGCATAGCTATATGCCTTGACTGGAGGGTTAAATTGAGTTTTTCTAAATTGAAATCCTTGGGGAAGTCTGTGATGAGATAGAACATTGCAGTTTTGAGTAAATGTGAAATGCTTTCCTAAAAGAAACAGAAAGCAAGATTAACTGAGACTATTTAAAGCAGTCTTGACACATCAAAGGAGTAAAAAGGCCCAGAGAGCTCATTTCATTAGATTTCAGATAGCATTATTAGATTCCCCACTCTATTAATTTATTTTAAATAACGGGTGATATACAATGGGATAACTAATTGTGCAAGAACACAGATGAGGGCAACACATGACAGAATCGAGAATATTAGAATTTGTGAAAGAGTCCTCGAGTCAGTAATTTTTCACTCTTGATGATCTTGACCAGACATCGGCTAAGAATAGGAAATACCTGATTCTGAATGACCCAGTGTTTCAATGTTGGGCTAATGTCAGGTAGAAGGTCCAGAGGAACGAACTTTATTCTTATCAGGTGACTTGAAATCGTTGCAGCTATCTTTAAAAGTACTTGAACAACATTACATAACATCTATTTATTAAAACTTTATCTTAACAGAAAAAAAATCAACTATCATTGTATTCCTTTCTGGTTGTGATTTAGGGGTCATGCAATTTATAGTTAGCACAAATAGTAATGAGGGGAGAGAAAAAGAGGTACAGAGCACTAGTGAAGATCATAAACTAATTAGTTTCATAACTGTCCCCCAAATTGTTATTCTAAATGTATTACATTTATACAATAATGATGAGTCTCCACCATGGAGAAAGAGATGACATCCAATGAATGCATAATTAATTAGGCTTTACCTACAGCCTCCCACATCTGCAATGCTGCAGGCACTGTGGTAAGGGGTGGGGATACAGAGATAAATGTGGTGCTGATGTTGCATCAAGAATATGGGTGTCATGGCAAGACACAAGAGACAATAGAACAACTCACCCCAGGAAGGACAAGATAGTCGCCTGCCTGTCTCTAGCAGAACTCATTCCTACTTGCCTAGATCTTTTGTACTAACAGTCAGAGTAGTATCACATGATGGGATGGTAGTGATAACTTTAGGGAAGAGAAATGATTCTGAGGGTAAGAAATAGGCAGGAACTGTGAGGCATTGGAGAGGTGGAGATTACCACCAGGGAAGTAAACATTTTAGGGAAAGTGAAAAAAAAGTATGACAAAAATTTCACTAGCACACAGGATTGTGATAGTTAAGCACAGGAAATATGATACCTAATTATAGAAAATATTTTCTTCCCTTGAAGTCCAGGCTTCTGCTTACTTTTTCTTTAAATACCCGTGGCCTGGAAAAAAGTTTGGAAAACGTTGGTTAAATGAATGTGTGGCTGCCCGAGGGAAGGAAGAATAGAAACTGGTGTTCTTTCCCTTTATACGTATACTTTGGATATGCTGATTGAGATGGCCATTAAAGAGCAAAGAAGATATACTGTGTAGCTGTTGAATGTACAATAGTGGAGTTGAGCCCTTTAATAACCATCTCGAAATTGCTGACATGCAAACACAATCTCACAGAAGAGCATTAGCTGAAGAAAGGAGTTCCACTACTTAAAGGTAATGAAGAGGAGGCCCAGCAGGTAAAGTATATTCAGAATGTGAAGCCTTTGCTTCAGTAGAACTAAACCTAAACTGTTAGAACTTCCTCTTTGCTTTATATCCAGAAGGAAAAGACATTGCAAAGGGTAAGAAATCCACTCAAACATTTATGCAAACCTTTATGCAGGAAAAACAATCCTGAACTTGCATTACTTTTTCCTCTCTCATAGCCTTTCTTCATCCACTTGTCACTAAAACTTTTCAATAGCTTTCTGCGCCTTGTAGGATAATGGCAAAACAATATAGTTTACATGAGCAAAATGGTTCGTGCATTCCAGCAACATTCACATTATTTTCATGTTTCTTAACAAGGTCCTCTCTGTCCCACCATTGAACTCGGCTCATGTCATTCATTGTTAGCAGGTCCCTCTCAATATTCTTCACAGACTTCACTCCTACTCATCATTTAAATCTCATTAAAAGAAGTGCATCCTTAAGGAAGTCCTCCTTGACCTGCTTGACCAGACCAAATCTTCCAATTATAGGCTCTTAAAACAATATTTTACACTTGCAAGAGATACAGCTGCAGGATTTCTCGGTTGATTAAATTATTAATTTCGATCTTCACCATTTGACTTTGAACTTTGTGAAAGTAATGGCAGAGTCTATTCTGGGTCCACCAGTGAATCTTCAGTATCTAGCAAAACATCTTAGCAGCTAAAAATGGTGTAGGCATAAAGAAACTGGCAAAAACATGCTTTTGTACCAGGGAAAAATAAAAAAAACTGAGATGCTAGTGAATCTTAATTACAGAAAGAAAAATTGAATGGACTCTTTTAGAGTATTAAATACTTGTCCAGCTCTACAGCATCCTTGTTATTAATATGTAGATGACTCCATAACTAATTATAATACATAAGTATATCAAACACAAGCATAGTTTGTGCATGCTGAGTTATATGCCAAACAACAAAAATACTATCAATATCTACTGGTAGCTTTTGATATACATATAACAGGTGATCTTTGCAACACAAAGATAGTTGAAGAAAATGAAGAGTTGTAGACTCAGCAAAGGGTATAGAAACTGAGCAAACACATATATGACTTGTAATAGCAGAACTGATGTAACAGACTAGAAGGAGTGTAATTGAGAATGTGGTGGCCAAGCAGAAAGACTCAACATGTAAGAACAGAGAAAACTATGCTTTAAATCGAAGGTAAGGTCACTGGTGGCTTAAAGAAAGTGGTTTGAGATGCTAGACTGCAAGGAGTCTGGCAGGAAATTGATTGTTAAGAATTGAAGTCGTGCTCAAGCAATTCAGAACTGAAGAGAAATAAAGACCTGCTGGACAGAACTGTCAGATGTTGACTCCTTCATAAATGGAAAAACTTGACTTGATGGATAGATGAGTAAAATATTAAATATTATTTAGCCCTTAAATTGGTCTTCATAACTTGCACCAACCATATTTATAATAAATAACTATATTATCTATTTATTATATTTTTAAAAAGGCAGCAATATATCCAAAAATGTAGACAATTGTGGGGATTATTTTCTCAGCAGGTAACTTTTTCTCATAAAAATATCCAGTTTCAATTTATCATGTAGCAGCATCTTTATAGACAATAAGCAATTCTTTTTTATAAGCAAATAAACAAATAAGCATCCTGACATGAAGACTCGGACTCTCCAGAAGTCCTCACAATATTTAAGGAGGCATCACTGTGTCCACTGCTGAATAGAAAAGGCCCATACCTTAAGTGCTTGGTGGAATTAACTGAAACCCAGAGAGGGAGAGATGCAGCAGATATGGGTCTAAAATCGGTATGATTAGAGAGCATACTACACTATAATAATCAAATATGAACAAAAATAAATGCACATGCATATAAAATTATAAAGATATGTATGCATTGGTAGAAAATTTTGTTTTCAAAGTTGGCTGCATATTGAGCTATTTATTCTGATAATTCTACAATGATTATAGCATTATTCTTAAGAGATTTCTCATTTGCTTAGGAAGGAAACACTTTTTTTGTTCTTGTTGGAAAAGGCAAGGCATCTTTAGTCAAGAGGGAAATTACATCCCTCCTCTTTTCAAAGTAGTCTGAAAAACAAAGCAACAGATTTTGATTGCTAAGTCTAGCAGCTGACATGAAAGGAGGGGTGTGATGTGCCATGGAATTGGAGAACAGTGAAGTCAAAGAGAGGTTTTGTAACTGGGACAGTCGTCCACAGTTCTTTCTTGAGAAAATTATGGTTTGTAGTCAGACCATACTGCGGAGGACTAGACCCCAGAGAAAGACCAGGGCACAGCTACCCAAAACCAATCGAAGGATACTCGTGGAGCCAAAACAGGAAGAAGGACAAAACAGGGGCAAAGCCCAGTGGCTGAGGTGTGAGATGAGGGGTCTAGGCAATGGGACTTGATTCAGGTGCACAATTCCAGTTTCCAGGAGGTCTGGGGAGGCAAAGTCTGGTTTGCTAACAGGGAACCTAGTAACTGGGAAAGGTCTGACTAGGCCCCAGTTACTGATAAGAACTCAGGAACTGGACAGAGATGCTGAGGTCAGACAAGTTCCAAAATCCGTGGTGGATTTGGACCTTTGGATTGGGTAGTGGCTCTCTTGTTGAAGGACAAAGGCCTCACTTAAAGCCATATAATGTGTTTTATTCATTTGTGTTATAGAGTGGGGCATGGAAGTAGGTGTTAAGAGTGTCGTCCCTGGAGCCAGTCAGCTGGGCATTAATTCCTGGCTTCAGCACTTACCAATGATTTCACCATCAGCAAGGCACTTAACCTCTCTGTCTCAGTTGCCTCAACTGAGGGATGCTTTGAGGATCAAATGAGATGCTATATACCACCTAGTTAGCACACCGCTGCCACACTTACAGGCTGGATACAAGCTGGATCTTATTACTATGACCTGCGAACTCCATGCTCCAGCCCACGGCTTCCAAACTCACCTCGGGGTGGTGGCGCATGTTTGCTCTGTGGTGCCAATTCCTTTTCATCTTTCACATCTCAGTTCAAATGTCATTATGGGTGGGGTCTGGGGATTGCATGCCAGACAAGCCTGGAATGGTGAGGTGTCCCGCTTTTGTACTCAGACAGCACCTGCACGTCTCTTATTATGTCTTTTGATTGTCATTTCCTTCTCTGCATCTCCCATTTGACTCAAAGCTCACTGTTTTTGGATTTTATATCCACTGCTGTGTCAGCAGTGCTGGCAAGGAGTAGAAGCTCATTAAATGTTGATTAAATGGATACGTGGTGAGAGACCTCAGATTTAGATCCCTTTGGAGAGCCATAATCTGAAAGGATTTCTCTGTTACAGCTTAATTTGGGTCTGGTAATTGGAGAGCCAGAACTAGAAGATCTGAGGTCTCTTTCACAAGGAGGCAATGAAATTTGCTCCTCTGTTAATCCCTGTCTACTTCCTGGTAAGAGCAGCTTTCCCTTTGAGGGCATCTTGCACCAAGCTGCTGTGGCATCGCCATCTTCCCTGGTCTCGTTGGTGTGAACGTGCCTATAGAATGGTCAGTGAACCAGAGCAAACAAGCAAGTCATTCTAGGAAGGACAGGATGTGTCTTTCTCCCCCAGTAATGACATTTGAACTAAGATGTGAATGATGACAAGGAATTGGCACCACAGAGGGAACATGTACCAACACCCTGAGGTAAGTTTGGGAGCTGTGGGCTGGAGCATGGAGTTTGCAGGTTAATCACGATAGTAAGATTTGTTTTTATCCAGCGTGTACTGGGTGGCAGCATTGTGCTAACCAGGTGGCATATAGCATCCCCTGCTTGTGAGCAAGCGTTATGCAAGATTCTGTTCTTCTGAGTATTCAGAAGCTTTTCTCTCTCATTTAAAAATGTGTTTGACTTCTTTGTCTTTATGAGAAAAACAATTAAAAACTCTAACGGCAGTGCTACCTGCATGAATCAGGTTGGGCTCTTAAACCCTGCAGGGGCCAGAAGAGCTGGACTTAGCAGTCACAGGGGCTAGGCTAGACTGTGGCCCCTCTTTTCTCCTCGTGGCTCTTCTCACTGCACAGTGGATGTCTTTGTCTTCTATTGCTCTGTAAAAAATTATCACAAATTTAAATACCTAAAACAATAGACATTATTCCTCAGTTTTAATGGGTCAGTGATATAGGCATAGTTTATATAGGTTGTTTTTTTGCTCAGAGTCTCAAGAGGCTGCAATAAAGGTGTTTATTCAGTTGTGTTTCTTTCTGGAGTTCAGGTTCTCTTTCAGGTCCTGGTGTTTGTTGACAGAATTCTGTTCCTTGTGGCTATAAGACTGAGGTCCCTGTGTTGCTGGCTGTCAGCTGGGGGCGCCACTCCTGTCTCCTGTAGGCTGCCTCAGTTTCTGCTCAGGAGGCTCCCTCTCTCACGTCCTCAGCCAACAAGGCAGTCCACTTCTCAAACCCAGCAGGGAAGCCCCTTGCTTGAATCCGCTAACATGGAGTCTTATTTAACAATACAACTGTGGCAGTGGCATCTCATCACTTGCCATACACCATTTGCTATAAGTCATAGTTTCTGCCCATACTCAAGGGGAAAAGAATGTGACTTGCTGAAGGTCACCTGACAATGTGTGTACCCCAGGGAACAATCACAATGTTCTGAAACTGTTAATACCACTGCTTAACTATTTGTAGAACTTTCTACAAATCTCTCCAAGTTTGCAGGTGGCAGAGGTTACAGAAGAGCTAATACTGAATGAGAAAAGTGAATCAGCAACCAAGAGAAAGTGATCATTGGGATCAGAAAGATAGCCAGCTACCTCCTTCTAACCTCTCAACCAGGAAAAACTGTAGCCACATGTACTCATTTCAGGCTTGTTGAGCTGGGGCAACATGCTGAGGTGTTCGACTTTCATTAGATATTTTGGGTTGGGGAACCCTATTTTCAACCCATCATCAGGAGGAGGGCAGCTGAGAATCACTTTGCTAATACTAACTTGGGTCACCATTGCTATTAGTCTGCTTAATAAGGCAGATTACCCAAGAGGTCTCCTGCTTCTGGGATCCTATGGCAGCTAGATCCACGCCCTTTCTCCTGCACTGCTGGGTGTTCCGAGGGGCCCTTAAGGAGCTGGGGCATGCGTGTAGGTGTAGTGGTGGCAAGTGGAGGTTAATGTCTTCACAAGCCATTGCTGAGCAGCTTCACACAGGTGGGGTTGAATGGCACAGCTAGTCTTTCAGCAGCCCACCTCCCCCAATTTTTCTTCTCTTTTACCCTTTCTATTAGTATGTCTCGAAAAACCATACTATGTTATTGTAAAGTGCTTTCTTTGAATAACAAACCAAATCAGTAAAGGCTATTGATACTTCTAGTCCAAAGTGAAGTGTCTAGATGTACAAAACTGTCAGATGTGATAAGGAATCAGTGCATGTGGAATATTCAGTGAGAGAAACAGCGAAGATATTTGCGTATGATCCCATGCCTATTGCACACGGGAACAAAGTATTAAAATCAGGTAATCCGGGAGAACTGCCAGCGCATCACTCAGTCATTTAAATAAGAGAATCGATGCAATTTCAAGTGAAAGACTGAACCTGCATCAGTGTTTGGCAAAACAGCTGAAAGGTGGGACAGTGTCTCTGTGCACTCATCTTGCAGCATCCTGCAGAGAGAGATGTGGCCACATGTTCCCTTGTATTGGACTGAATGATACATTGCTCTGACCACTTCTGGCCTGTTCACAGCATAAAGGGGAGCTTGGTGTATTTGTTGCTGAGGTCCTGGGAAAAACTCAGATTTCATTAAGTGGCCCTTAAATGTTCTTGGCCAGGTCTCATGAAACTGTGTAAAAGGCCCAGACCAAGGAGACAACTGGTTGATTTTTAAAAATTATTTTAAATTACAGTTTACATTCAATATATTATTTTGTGTTTCTTTCAGGGGTACAGCATAGTGAATAGACAATCATATACTTAACAAAGTGTCCCTCCTGATATTTCCGGTACCTAACTGGCATCATACATAGTTATTATAATATTATTCACTATTTTCCCTATGCTGTACTTTACATCCCCATGACTATTTTGTAACTACCAATCTGTGTTTCTCAATCCCTTCATCTTTTTCACTCAGGGTGATTTGACGGGAAAGTAAAAAGGAGGTGGGCAGTGAAGTGGGGATAACGTCTGAGCATTGGGAGGCCACCGTAGGTAACACAAATGACTTCTTCCTTAATCTTGGGCGATGCTGATAGCTGGGCTAGTCCAGCAGGTGCAGGTGAAGCTCAGGAAGGGTGGCTTGGAAGGGTGGCTTCAAAAAGTTACTGGAGCAAAGAGCTTGTCCACATTGCCTAACCAGACCGCTTTGGCATGTCTTTAATCACCTGCAGTTAGGGCTGAAGGAGGTGTTCTTGGCATTTGGGTGATACTGTATAAAGTGCTTTCCAGCATATAGCAGCCAAGCAGGTCTAGGATCTGGGACAGCCCGGGATCGAGGACCACTGACGCCCTCACTGCTGATTTTGGCCGTGTTTCCAATGTAGGCAGGACATCTGTTCTGGATTCCTGACTCAATCTGGGAAAAGGGAAGACCAAAATAATTAAGCATAGTAATGAATTATAAGCTCTTGAACAAAATAAAAATTCATGAGCCCATATCAATGATAGATAATAAATGTAGAGGAATTTATGGTTCTCTTTTACGTTAGAATATAGAAGAAAAACAAAAGAGATATAGCTTTCTTAAATTAACTTCTTAAGACTTTCCCTGGCTCTCTGGAATTTCTGTGTAATTTGGCCTCTCACAGCAAGTGTGGCCATGCTCCTTTCCTCACAGGCTTCCATGAAAGCAAGTTTCATCAAAGCCAGATTTATTGAGACATCCAGAAAGTGATGACAGTGGAACAATTACCTTGTAGTTACTCCACTGAGACTGAATGAAAGTTTGCCATGGTTTCAGACAACTCTTTTGGAACATGTCCAGTTTTAATAATGCAGTTGCTGAGGAACATTTCCTAAAGGAAAAGGGCAAGAACATCAGTAGAATACCACTATACAGAAACAAAGTTAAAATAGTGTGTGCAGAAAGGGTGTTAAGGGTCAATCTTTAAGATCACAAAAGCAATAAATTCTGAGTTGGAAGTTGAAACAGGGTCTTAGAGTTTCCCATAGTTCCATATATTTCTCTTTGGTTTAAACAACTTTTTAATGTGATTCTCCTAACCTCAGAGCACAGGAGGTTTGCTAGAATTGAACGTTTTAGATTCTTAACAGTAATACTATGTTTGCGTAATACTTCATCTTTTTTTCAGTGGCTTTCACATTTATGATCTTATTTGAGAGCCTTTGTGGCTTGTTCAATGGTCTTCTCATTAAATCACATCACCTCTCCAGTAACTTTTCCATTCCTCTTGTGACTGAAAAGTATACCTTAATTGTAACCATAAATAATTCTATGTTTTATTGTTGTGCTCGATGGAATATTGATTACTGAATAAAAACGCAAAACAATTTGAAAATGGCATACAGTACACATTTAAATCTACTTCCTACAAGTTTCTTATCTGTGCTGTCAAGGGTTTCTGGTACATTAGAGCTGTCCCTTCAGCAACAGCTTGGCACCTGCTGACCCTGAAATCGTGTAAGCTGAATTCAGATAAACTCAATAACAGTGCAGGGTGCATGTGCTCACAGTGACACCGTAATGACTTTCTTTTTCCTTCTCATGTTTCGGAAAACTGTGATAAAAAAACATCAAATACTGTAGCATAATAAATAAGAGAACTATGGAAATTTTAAAAATAGAACAAGCTAATACTCAAGACAACTAAATTCTTTCAATTATAGATCATTCTTTGCAGACTGCTCAAAGAATCCTGTATGTTTTCAGACTTTTGTATTACTTGACTACACGATGTCCTGGCAGAAGGTGAGACCTGCCAACTCTAATGTTTAGGGTGCAGGCCCCTTAATTGGTACACATTATTGGAGAGGAAAAGCCACTAAAGCATTTATATCATAACTTTCTAATTTTATCATGAGTTCATATAGCTTTTAAAAAAGTAAAGGGACATGACCAAATTGCCGGTCAGCTATACATTATTATTGCAGAAGTATAATTCTGTAATGAATGCTAACTAAAAACAATCTCAATTTTGGAAAATAATTCTGTAGATTTTGAATGATTCTATAATCAAGAAGTGCATATTTTAAACTCACTTATACAAGATGCCAAGCCCACAGAATACAGAGGAAGAAAACAGTAGGCTATGGAGCAAACTTTCATTTATGAGGAAATGAAAAGTTACAAAAGTATTGTCTGTGGTACAATACAACATTATTGAGAACCAGGTACATGTTGTAACCACTTAATGGTGTAAAGTAGGCTGGCCTTAGAAGATACAGAAATACAAGTGCCTTGTCCTTTAAGATAGCAACATCAAATTATTTATGGATTAACTGTTACAGTTGTTAAAACACAAAATTCAGCCAAGTAAATTTGAAGGTTTGGCTTTCTTAAGCAATTCACGAACAGGGCAACATGCCATCCAGCCAGCAGAAGGGCGCTGAGAACAGTTGTGCAAAGTAGGTTACCACAGGATGAAGAGGACGGTAAGAGAGCTGTTAACAAAAGAAAAGAAAGGATTATTTTTATTCAAGACATCTTTTGAGGGGAAGGGAATGGCCAGGGGGGTGTTTTTTTTTTTAATCATACAGATTACATTTTTTTTCCTGTAGGGTATAAACAAGGCCCATGTGACAAATGGCCTCATTGGTGTTGACCAGAAAATTCTAGACTGGCTGATTGAGACTATGTTTCTGGGAGAGTTTGAAAGAGCAATTGGGGCAGGTATTAGATCTAGGTTTGCTGTCATGGGCCTTATCACAAGTGGCGCCGTTTTAGGCTCACGGTTTTCTCTTTAACAGTTAATTTTATGATGTCACTTTCCATGTGTTCTTATAGATGGCTTGTTTTTTATCTTCCCCATTGCCATATCTCCTGATTTATATTTTCATGAAAATTTATTTTATTACAAATGGATTGTGAACTTCAGAAAACTTAAATCAAGATTAGTTTTCCTCCTAATACATGTATAGCCTTCTGAATGATGTGCCTTTTCAATTTAATTTACACAAAGAGATAAATAAGAGGAAGAAAACAAACCTATTGTAGCTGTGGTTTTGGTCCACCTATAAAAGCTGATTTTAAAACAGTTTTATCAATAATTTTTAAATAGTAGTATGAGAAAGAAATAATATTACATTTTTACTCTATTATTTAAAATAATAGTATTATTTATAATATTATTTTATGTTTAACAATAGCTAATATAATATATAATTATATATTATATTATTACATAACAATAACTAATATATGACTATATATTATATTATATATTATAATATATATAACATATATATTCCTTATATTTCTTGTATTACATAATGTTATAACATATAATATAATATAGTATTATATAGAATATGATATTATATAGTACTATATTATATATTGCTACATAGTATTATATAATATTATATAATCTATAATATATTTTATATCCCTTATATTCATTATATTATATATTGTATATTATATAATATATATTATATTATATTATATAAGCTAATATATTGTATTAGCTATTAATTAAACATAAATATTATAGCTAATATTTATATAATATTACAATATGCTAGGCACTATGTTAAACATCTTACAGGCATTTTCATCTTCATCTCACAACGGCTCTAAGAATTGAAAATGCTTTATTATTACAAATTTATTGATAAGAAAACCTACTACTAGTAAGGAAGGTCACATCGCTAGTGAATGTTAGAATTGGGAAACAAGCTAAAATTGGTCATCTGTCTCCAGAACTTCTATCCACACTCTTTTCTTAGATAATAAGCTGTCATTTTGCTCGTGTGTGTATGTGTGTATAGTGTGTGTATTTTCTATATCCCTATCATGCTTATATTAAACTATGTGTCCATACTCTCTCTACTCTTTTTCTCTCAAATTATATAATTTTTTAAAAGGCTCGGTTAATGGGACATTTAACATACTTATCTTAATTTAAGGCAAAGCTTATCCCAGCTATATAAATTCATGTGAGAATTTTTGAAACCCTCCTTAGCAATTATTTACCAGGATAATCACAAGGAATGACTGTTTCTTAGACTCATGATTGCAAAATATTGTTGCTCGTACTGAAGTGTCCAATTCTGTAATCTCTAGCAGTCAGCTTTTATTCTCCTATAAACTGAACTTGAAATGATTTTTGAATTGTTAAGTCAGTAACTCTGCTTAGAAATATAATATGTTGATTGACTGTGTTAAGAACTGGCACTCCCTGTTTCCATCGAGCGTACTTAGTTGTGTAAGAAAGAAGCACCCTACACACAGTATTGATTTTGGAAATGTAACAGTGGTAACTGTGTTGATCTTCGGTTTTGTATTGTCATGGTGGTTGACTCCCTGACATTTACGTTCTATTTCTCCACTATTAATTTAGGCCACCTTTGTAACCCCATCTACCTTGCCAGAGATTTAGCAATAGAACTGGGACCTAATCTCTGCCTACAAGGTATGAGTGAAACCTGCCGGGATGAGAGAAGAGTTGATGAGATTTCTTTTTCCTGAAATAGACGCAGAGATGATGAAGTCCCTTTTGTGGAACTGCAGCAGTTGTCTTGCCAACCTTAAGTGTCAGAGGCTCTCATCAATTAGCATGAGAGCCTGGAGAGCAGGACGGAATGCAGGTCTTTGAACCAATCCTGAAAACTCCCTAGATTTAGACTGTTAGGTGAGCCTGAACCCTGCATTATTATTTGCATCTTCTTATATTCCTTGTATTATACATATTTATTGAAAACACATGTTTTCGTGACTATGAACCATACGTTCTGTGATATCGGTACCACATCTACACTCGCGTCCTGACTGGCCAGAATAAGACCTTTCAGTCTGCTGCAAAGATTGATTTTTATCTATAATTGTGACATAATGCTGTATTAGTCTAAGACTATATTTTAATATATTAAGACATATTATTACAGAGCCTGGACTCAGGCTTTTATAGTAGTTGTTAGTGGTCGTGGATTTTAACTCACATCACAAATATTTATTTAACAGCAACTTTATTCAATACCCTCTAAGGAAAATTACAAGGAACATGATGAAGCAGCAGCCTTCAGAGCCACACTTTAGGGAAAGAAGCAAGTAGTCAGTTAGGAGTGAGTATGAAGTACTATGGGACTCACAATATGGTGATTAATAATCTAGTCTACAACATTAAGGGAAACTTTCCAAAAGGAGTGCCTTCTAAGCTTAGACTGAAATAGAAAATAAAAACTGAGTAGAATATAGCTAAATAAAATGACATGGCGTTTAATTTGCACACACAAACACTCACAGAGAAGGGACAGCAAGACTTATTGATCAATACACAAAAAAGTCAGTATGACAAAAGCATTCAGTTAAGTGACAGAGGCTGGGACCAAGATGGCAAGGGGGACGATGAGGCTGGAGAAGTTGGTGGGGAGGAGAGAAATGTTACAAAGGGAAGCTTTTAAAGCCTTAGGATGAAATCTGTGTTGTTACCTATATGAAGGAGGAAATCGCTAGAGGTTTTAGTTTTATAAAAGGAATAATACACATATAATTGTATTTTTGGAAAAATACCCTTTGCTTTTCTGTGGGTGGAATGGACATAGACGACTTTAGAACAGGGATGTCTGTCGAACATTTGTGAAGAGCTACTGAGGACGGACACGAAGTGGTCTGAACAGAGGCCGTGGCACGGGCAAGGAGAGGGGCAGAGGAGTTTGAGCAGTGCGATCAAAAGAATAGTCATCGAGCAATTGAACTGCAGCTCATTAAATGAGCTGCCCTGGGAATCATAAGAATATAATAAACCCATGGAAATAAATGAAATATCTCAGCAGTATAAAAAGAAAAAATAATAAAATAGAAAAGAACTAAGGTCAGGCCTTTGAAAAATAAAAACGCTTAGGAAAGACAAAGGTAATAAAGACAGCCCAAATAAGCAAATAAAAAACTGAAAGTAATAAGAGTTAAGAGAAAACAATATTTCATGAAAATGGAGGAGACAAGTGTCAAAGGCAGTGCTAGTTGATGTGAGGGAAAATTTAAAAGTAAGAAGTGTTCAATGGTTTTCGCAAAAGCAAGGTCATTGGTGACCTTGGGAATTGAAGTTTTAGTGGAGTAGTGTGGGAAGAATGGAAATTAGCAGGGGGGTTGGGAATAAATTAGAGGAAAATAAGGGGAGAGAAAACTCAAGCTGCTAATGTGAAGGGAGCAAGAGAAGGCGTTAAGTAGACGGGACAACTAGTGTCGACCAAGCCCTCTGCACTGATGTATGAGTTGTCAAGAATTCTGACTATGTACCCAAGAACTGTCAGTGCGAACTGGGACTTATGCGCACATATATACTGTTTACCAGACACAGATTGGTACCTGTTTTGCATTTAGAATGATACTTAAACTACAACAGCATGCTGACTCAGCACACTGATTCATACTTGATGGAGAGTTTCTCTCAAGTATGCATGCAAAGTGCAGTGTTAGGCGTACAGTCATTCTTCAGTAAGCACCCACATGATGCAGTTAAGGACTGGGTCTATTAATCTTGGGTTGCCTCTCATTTTGTGAAAATCATCTCAGATCTTTAGTTTTCTTTGCTTATAATTTTCTCCCACTAATGCTGATGTTATATTAGTGTAAGAAGAGGTGATATCATTATTTAAATTAATTTGATTTAAATGTTATCTTTAAATGTTCTTTAGAATAACCATTATTGAAATAAATTGTTTTTATGAAAAAACAAATCAAATACTTTTGAAACTGTATTATATGTACTAAATAAGAAAATTTAGTCTTATCACAACATCATGCCTTTTTATTATCACTATTGCTACTATAATAATACATTATTTTGAATATAGAAAATAAATAATTATTATCAAGTATCAAGTGAGACTAGAATGTCTAGTCTCAGATAAAAGCACTTAATCAACTTCAAAATACCTACACTGTAGTAAGCATAAATATTAAGAAATAATCACAAACTGTTGAAACCATAATGAAATAAAAAATAACATAGTTGAGTTGTTCTTTAACTGATTTCAATAGTAAAAATGCTAGAAATATAACTTATACATATACTTACTAAGTTTTATTTTATAGGAAAAACTTATTATGAAAGATTATATAGCTAAAAAGGAATAAATAGTTATTTTAATAAAAAATTTATGGATACCATTAGGTGTTCATATTATACATATTTAGAAAGAAAATTCCTAATCATAATAAAAATAACAAACTGTAAAATAAATGAAGTTCCGTTCTTGTACTTTGTTGTTATTAAGGACATGTAACTCACCCTTGTCTTTAGTCATAGCAGAAAGAAAATGTCCTGGAGTTTACCGATAAATCGTCAAGGCCACGGTGAAATCTAAAAATCCAGAGGGAGATTAGAGGTTCCACCCATTGAAACACAGCAAGGCTGTCATTCATCAAAGGCCACACCTTTGGAGTCCTTGTAATAAAGGTCTGAGGAGTAAACTAATGTGCCATTAACATCAAAGTGTCTGCCAGCCGACAGCATGGCTGTTGCTTTAAAAACGTTGAGTATCAACCACCTGGCTTGCTTCCAGAGTCTTACTTGTTCATGGGGTAAGCTCTGAAACTTTATCATAGTTCCTTGGAAACAGAAGACTGGCATATAAGTGGCTTATAGAGAAAATTGTTTCTTGCAAGATATCATTTTCTTTTTTAAAACCTATTTCATTTGCATTGACCAACAAGGGTATTAGTTGTATAAAATCCCCAATGTTCCACCACATATAATACAACAGAGAAATCTGGGTCTAAAAATCTAGAACAGAATAACCTAAGTTTCTCAGTCACTATGTGCATCACTGAGTCCCTACACCATTGCTGAGTATTGCAGCTGTTTTTTTTTTTTCTCTTTCCTACAGTTTGTGAGATCTTTATCATTTCACATGCAGGTAATGCCAGATATTTATTTCTGTATAGGACCAGAGAGTGTTTCTCCACATAACATCAAATAACATCCCACAAGTTCTTACTGGAGAACCTCGTTATTTCCTATTATCCGGCATGTCCATATATTTATTTTTCTTTTCTCTTTAATGTAAATAAATATGTACATACACATTTACTGAATACCGGATGAGCAGGGGACTACTCTTTATTCAGCACTCCTTTTCACTAGATTAAAATGTCAAATCTAGTGAACCTTGTGGATGTTTTACTGCATTTGGTCATACCACAGCCTTCTGAACTGGGTGAGGAAGAGAGAGAAAAATGTCCAAGAATGTGTACGCAGGGTGGGGCGAAAGTAGATTTACAGTTGTGAGTATGTGAGACTCACTTTACTCTTGTATTATTATTTATTAATTATTGTATGATTTTCCATAAAGACAAGTAAACCTGCTTTTTCCCCATGCTATACATGGTCAGTAGCCTAGTCAGGGTTTAAACTAAGACACACTGGACTCAGATGCTTTGCGCTCAGATACTCTGCTTCACTGCTTTCTCTTCCAGATCTGACTACACTTGAAACACTTGGTGCTATGTCTTATGTGAATATATTTGAGAAGAAATTTCTTGAGCCACTTTGTGAGTTCTTCGTGAAGCAACAGTGACAACAGAAACCAATGTTATTGAGCTTATATTGACTTATTAAATAAACATAGAATTTTAGTTTTTTCCCACAAATAATTAGAGAAGTGGGACTATCTTGCTGAACTGTGAAATGTTAGCAAGTCACTTACACACTATGAGCTTTGATTTGAATTTAAATACTTTGAACATCTAATATTTGCCTTGTTTTAAGTAATAATGCCTTTCCTTAAAAAAAAAAGATTTTATTTATTTTTAGACAGCAGGGAAAGGAGGGAGAAAGAGAAGGAGAGAAACATCAATGTGTGGTTGCCTCTCACGTGGCCCCCACTGGGGACCTGGCCTGCAACCCAGGCATGTGCCCTGACTGGGAATCGAACTGGCGACCCTTTGGTTCGCAGCCCGTGCTCAATCCACTGAGTTACACCAGCCAGGGCTAATATTTGCCTTTTTTAAAAGGCTGTTGTTTGAGATTGAATAATACAAATAATGCACATTTATTGTCAATTATCAATTTCTATCAAAATGCAAAATAATGCCATTATAATGTTACCAAAATGAAAATTAGAATTTTATAGTCTCTATAAGTTGGGCAAATCTAATAAAACTTCAAATAGGAACTATATGAATACCTTTTAAATTACTTATACATATTCAGAAAAAAGTCAAATACATATATTCTGAGGTTTTTAGTCCCATTTAGTGACATAAAAGAATTATTTATTTGCAGTTAGAGTATGATGATTCATGTATATATTTGGTTTCCAGAATTAGATTATTCTTTGCTGAATTAAATATTCTATTCCACAATAAAGCATTTCATTCTAAATGTTACATAGGCAATTAGATATCCAGAAGATTAGGAAGGCAGAGTATAACCGCCAGTTAGGAACACATATATAATAAAGCAGGGCTTTCACATGCACCCCAAAGGTATGAGAACCTATGAAAAAGAAATCAAAATGTGTTTGAAGGGTGTTGCCTAAGGATAAGTCATCTCTCTGAGCATGAAGATTATGTGGTGCCAGAAGCATTCTCTTTTTAATGATGTGGCAAATATCATCTGGGCCACTTCCTGGCAAATAATTTACTAAAAGGGCTATTTCAGAAAGCTGTTATTAGTGGAAAAAATCTGATTTATCCTTTTTATAGATTTCTAACACATTACATCTGATTAGTAAAGCCATCAATGATACTAAAACTCCAGGCATACATTTTTAGTAGGTTTTTATTTCAATTTGACTAGGCTCTTCTAGCACCTCAACTGCAGTAGACATCCATTACTGCTCATGATTTTTGACCCAAAGAAAATGCCGTGAGGAAAGGGATGACCTGTTCATAATGTAATGGAAATTACTTTTCCCATTTGGCACATAGATTAGGAAGGAAGTAAAAAAGAAAAAGGTGGGGGAGGGGAAAGGGACTGTTTCAAGTGTATAGTCATCTATTATTACAAGTCAAATTTCCAAAGACATCTTTGCTAGAAATATGGGGAAATACATTATTCATTATACTTTGCTTCACACTGGCTGCTGTGCATCAGTGGATTGAGCACTGGCCTATGAAGCAAAGAGTCATAGGGTCGGTTCCCAGTCAGGACACATGCCTGGGTTGGGGGCCAAGCCCCATGAGGGGGCATGAAAAAGGTAACCATGTATCTCTCACACATTCATGTTTCTTTCTTCTTTCTTTCTCAGTCCTGTCCCCTCTCTCTAAAAAATAAGGTAAAAAAGTAATGGAAAGTAAAATAATAAAATAAAAATCCTTTCCTTTACCTTGCAGGGACACAGGTGAAATTCCTTCTGTGTTGCTCAGAAGCTCCCCGCCCTTGGAGTGTTCCCACATAAATGCATGAAAGTACAATTTATTGTTGTATTTTCGGTTCCTTCTCCTGATCAGAATAACAATATATTGGTATCATCAGTATCTCCTTTGTGAAAAATTCCTATTTTCTACTACATAACACAAGACACATTTTGTTTTCTCCCAAAGATAACTAGTTGAACTGAAGTTCATTTACACAAGCATTGTAATTTAAGTGCTAATAACATCTTTGAGTTAAAGGATGAGTGAAATTGAAAAGGTCAAAACCTATTTGACTTCCTTTAAAATGCCTGATAGCTTGTTTACTTGAATTTATTGTATTTGAAATGCCAAGACATTTGCCCTTTTCATGTAGATTGTAGGGTTCTTCATTAATATTTTTTCTGACATCCATTCATTCCAAAACATTAAACATCGCCCAGTACAGCTATGTGTTTAGAAAAGTCAGTTAAAGGGTAGATCCTACATTCTATAGCACAGTCTGATGAATGGAAACCACCACTTAACAACACATAATAGATGCCATTTTAGTGCTTTTTAATTCATTCAACACACATTTATAAGCACTTTTACTATATATCAGGCATGTTCTAGGATCTTGGCACACGTGAGAACATAACACCTGTAAAATTCCCTGCCTACCATCCAAAGTCAAATCTACTCAATGGGATGTACAGATGATGTATTATAGAATTGTACACTTAAAACTTATATAATTCTATTAACCAATGTCATCCAACAAATTTAATAAAATTAAAAAAAAATTCTTCCCCTCATGGGAAGCTTTAATGTTATGAGGAACAATTACGATGTTTCAGAGTCTAACCAATAAGATCCATTTTCCCTCCCCATGGGGATTTGCCAGGGACCAGGAGAGCGGGGATGGAGGGGAGGGAGCAGGCTGTCCTTTCTGCAGTGAGGGCACCAGTTTGCGGTGCTGATGTGGAAGAGAACCTGCACAACTGTATAGTACTTTTTAATACTGTTTTGCTACAAATTAATATAAAAGCTAATATTTTGCTTATATAATAAGGTATAATACTGTTTCCTACTGTATAAAGCACATTCTTTTCATCACTTTCCTCATGAAGCTTTCCCTGACTATTTCTGACAGGCTATTCACTTTATCCTTAAAAACTCTTAACCCTTCAAAAAAAATCTATTCCGTGATGCCCATTTTGTTTCTAATCATGTGCTTCCTTATACTACTATACTTCAAGCTACTTAAAGTTAGAAACTATGCAATAGTCAGGATTCCATTAGCTCTGTGATCTAACACAGGTCATGGCTCATGCCAAATGGATATTTACTGCATGAAATTGAAATATAACCAATCTAAATTAAGCATTAGACAAAAGAACACACACACAATATTCTTTATTCTTTATCTAATTCCCAGCTTGAATTTCAGTATAATCTTGAATGCTGTATATTTGTGTCCACATAAATATCTTAATATTTCCTGTAGCCTCCCTATATATTTGATACAGAACTATAGTTTCAGATTTCCATAAGTGAACTGTTTTTCCCAAGAAGATAGAAAAAAAGTCACATTAAACTATGTTCATTGTATTGATATAATATTATTTTTAGCATCATCCCTACAATTTATGTTTTAAAAATGTGCATTTCTAAAATCATCTCTATTATTGTATTTTATGAACATGTACACCTTTGTTATTGTGTGAGAGAATACAACTATAACATATTTAATTATTTATTATTTATAACTTGATTATTCATTTGTTTCCCAATATATTTAAACTTCTATGGTTTTTAATATTCAGGTTGTTCGGTAATATATAGATAATACCAGTTATAGTGTATGAAGCAAAATTACAAAAAGCATCAAGCTAATTATTTTTCTCTTTTTAATCTCGATGCATTCCATAATCCTGCTAGACATAAGGAGCTACAAGTTCACATCTTCTGAACAATGGCTTTGGTAATCCCTGATATCATTCCCTAGCTAGTGCATGTTATTTCCTTGAGGAGTTCGTCAGTTGATGGGCTCTGTCTGTTTAGTTTGACTTTGTTGATATTGGTAAGAATTAATTCTCCTAGCTGTGGTGAATACATAACTATTGTAATGACATATATCTAATTGTTCCTTGCTGACTAAATGATTTTTTGTTGTTGTTTTAAATAGGAGTCTTACATACATAAAAAGAAAGCATTAGGATTTACTGGCATAAGAAATCTGTTTCAAAAATACAAATCATCATTCCTTCTGTTCCAAAGAGAAAATGTAGGGAATAAGATAGTGTTAACTCTATCAGAGTGCAGACAATTCCTGTGAATGTTAAAATTACCCTTGTTTCTTTTTTTCCCCTCCAGATTGATTTTAAATGCTTTCCCTGGTTGACAGCTTTAGGAACTTGCTTTTGGGGTTTAACACTCTCATAATTTAAGCCAAAGATATTTATTTCATTGGTTTAAAAAATACTTTTACAAAAAGCATTTATTGTGTGTATTTAAGATTTTATGTAAAATAGGTGTAAAAAGGCATCTTAAATTAAAATTATATATACATAGTTTTAAAATTAGAGCAGAGCACTCAGGTACAATTTTAGGTTGTTGACCTTTTTTGATCTTTCTGTTTCTATTCAATGAGCTTCCCTGAGGAAAATTTAATTGAATCCCTTTGGTCTCATCCTCCTTTTTTATAAGATTTCTGTTTTTTGTTTTTTTTTGTTTGTTTTTTTTTTGTCTGCCAAACAGTGGATAGAAGTGATGGACATGGATATGCAGTTTTGAAAGAAAACTAGAAGGCTCAGAGCAGGGTCCATGTGTTATTCATCCTTCGTCCCCTTCGTACCTAACTTAGTGCTTGACACAGTGCAGTTCTGTAAATGTTTGTTGAGGTGAACAAGCTGTACAAGGAGGGTCACAGGCAAGATCTCCTGAATCGACATGTTATTGTACTTGAAGAAAAAGGCGTATAAAGAATATGAGTTATAGATTGGAAACTTGGAATACAAAGTTCTAGTCTAAAATTAAGATGTGGAGTGATTAAGGCTTATGTTTCTTGATGTCCTACTACATCATTTAATTCCATTATGGAGTAAGAACACTATTTTTTTTTATTACACTATTCCTTTCCCTTGCCATACACACAAAATAATGTTTTCAAATCAGGAGAGAGAATACTTTGGATCAGATATGCCTATTTTTGCACTGAATCCTCTCAAATGCATATACCAAACTGTTATGAATATTATATTCAAATGCAGACTAATGAAAAATACTAATTATGCCATGTTAAGTAAAGACAATAAGGATAATACAGTGTGCTCATAGCTATGTTTGTCAAAGACCTAAATCTGAAACATTTATTCTATATGCAGGTTAAAATACTAGACTATGATACTGGACCTATCAAAAATTTCATTTACATGAGGGACTAAGTCACTTGAAATGTCAATCATTTTATCCTGAAGAAACAGTGTCTGAGTCCCAGATTCTATGCAGGAGCATTTTTGAAATCCTCTAATGAGACCTTGGCATACATGTTAACTTTAGAAGAGTGGGCAGCAGCGGTGCGGACCAGGGCAGTATATCTCCACCTGTCGTTACTATTGGGACGAGGGAACTGCTCCTGGGAGAGGTGTAATTAGAGGACACGGACACGTGTCTCATCTTTGTTAGTGCCTGAGGCAGGCTTCAGGAGCCATGCGAATGGAAAGAATAGTGGCATGGAAGTCTCAGAAACTATTAAAGTTATGAGCTGATACTTGAAAGGAAAAAAAGGATAAAAGCCTAATGGAAGCATGACTATATCATAGATACTCTTGAGACATTTCCTGGGGAAAAGAAAACAAAATGAGTAGGCAAGGGTGATCCAGAGAAAGGCATTTTTGTATGTTAGTCTGACATTAGCATGATGAGAGAAAGCGTAGTTATATATTCTATATTTTATTTATTTCTATTTTTATTGAATATATTGGGGTGATATTGGTTAATAAAATTATACAGGTTCCAGGTGTACAATTCTATAACATACCATCTGTACATTATATTACGTGTTCACCACCCCAGGTCAACTTCCATCCTCATGTATTTCCCCTGCACCCTCTTATACCTCCTTCCACCCTCTTTTTTCCCCTCTGGTAGCCAAAACACACAAACAAACAAAAAGTATAGACACAGACAAGTTATATATGTTTTTAAAATACATAGGAAAATTGGGAATTATTTATACTAAAACAATAACAATGTTTGTGTCATGATGCTGAATTTACATGTATTTTTTCTATTGTTCAGATTTTCTGCACTGTAGTTAGATTATTTTTCTCATTAAAAAATAATGCATGTGTCTATTTGTAATATAGCTTTAAAATAAACCAATGAGTGCCCTGGCCAGTGTGGCTCAGTCGGTTAGGGCATTCTCCCATAAACCAAAGGTCACAGGTTGAATTCTTGGTTGGGGTACAAGCCTGGATTGCGGGTCTGGTCCCCAGTCGGAGTACATATGATTGGATCAATGTTTCCCTCCCATGTTGATGTTTCTTTCCCTCTCACTTTTCCTCTCTTCTCCTCTCTCTAAAATCAATAAGCATGTCCGTGGGTGAATATTAAAAAAAAAAAAAAAAAGGAACACTGAGGGTAGTCAGAACTAGCCTGGTTCAGATGATTTATGCTGACAACTTCTGTATCTTGTTTCTATTTATTTACCTCTCCATCTAACATATCCTCAGTGTTTCAGATGATCTTTGAGCTCATGATAGCTTTAAAATTCTAAATGTAAACATTTGGAATAGATTTAAGACATACAATATAAAAACTCATTATTTTGACTGATGGTAGGAAAATGAGTACTGTCAGGCAGTCAAGCTACTATCCAAAAACTAAATATAGCCATGCACCGCATAATGACTTTCAGTCAACGACAGATCACATATACCACGGTGATCCCGTAAGATTATAGTAGAGCTGAAAATTCCTATCACCTACTGACATCATCGCTGTCATAGTGTCATACGCAACACATTACTCACTACAGCACATTGTGGTGACAGCGGTGTGAACAAATGCACTGCTCTGAGAATCATGCAAATGTACCATGTAGCACATACAATTAAGTACAGTGCCTAATACATGATAATGATTATAAACAATTTTGTTAATGGTGTATGTATTTAGTATATATACTCATTATCATTATTTTGGAGTGCACTCTTTCTACTTATCAAAAAAATAGTTCGCTGTAAAGGAGTTGCGGGGTTATGCTGACGGCAGACTCATGTATCTTGTGCCTTCCACATGTCTTCATGGCACCATTTCCTCTTGTGCTTGACTTAAAGTCGTGTTGCTTTAATTTCGTGTATCTTAAGTGTACAGTGTTCTTAAAGTCTACAATAGTGTCCATGAACGTCCTAGGCCTTCAAATTCACTCATCAGTCACTGACTGACTCACCCAGAGCAACTTCCAGTCCTGCAAGCTCCATTCGCTGTTAAGTACCCTCTGCGATGTTCACAGAAGATGAAATTGTCCAATGATTAATTTCTTGGAATGTATCCCTATTTTGCCCATGACTGTATGCCTTGGGCTCAGTAAGAACATAATTATCTCTCTTACCCTCTTTTTTGTGATATCTCACTCCCTTGAATATTAGTGGTAATCCTGTGTAGGACTATGGAAGAAGACATAGTTTGCAATATTTATACTGAGTTTTTTCATTTCTTTTTTAAATGTAAAGTCTGAAATAATCTGATTTGTTTTAAAACACTTAAACAACTGACTCTTTCTTATAACACAAAGGAAGCAGAGCCTGTCTGGTAAAGGTAACGGTGCAGATATTTCATTTGAGTTCTTGAACTTTGTCTTCAAACGGTTCAGAACATTTAAATTATGTACACATCAGAGGGTTGGGAATGTGTGTGAGCACGAGGAGAAGGATAGGAATTTTAAACAGTTGGAATGGAAGATGTTACATTTTATACCTAAAACATTTTGCCATCAGTAATAGTTTATTTTCAGAAACTGTAAGGCCCCATCTGCCATTCCTGCCGAAGTTGAAGGAAAACTCAGTTTAGCAAAAGAAAAATAGGCAAGCCCAACATAATCTTTAAGAAAGAACTATAACATTAGAATACTTGATTAGAATCCCAACACATTAAAGTCATCTGTATACAAAAGAGCGTTTCAGTCTCAGTTTTATTTTCACTATTTTCCAACATTTTTTAGAATACCAAATCATCTTTTCTTCCTTCCATCTCATTTTGTGAGATGTATGTGATATTTCCGTATGAATTTTTCAGTAAAAACTGTTCTAGGTATAATTCTAAAAATCTAGGGACTTATCAGAAAACAAAACAGAATCTGTTCTTGTGATGCTTTGCATTATAGTAAATATAAGTGGACAATAACAAACAATTATATCAGGCTATAACAAGTATTGGGAAAAGAACAAAGGAAGATAAGGGGACAGAGCAGCTGTTTTAGGTGCTTTGTTATATCAAGATCTCTCTTGCAAAATCACTTTTGTTCAGGAATGTGAAAGAAGTGATATCCAAACACCTAGGTAAGTATATTCCAACACAGAGAGAAAACGCCTTGAGAGAAGCCATCCTGAAACAGAAGGCGGCAAGTAATGGATCATCTGAAAAATGATTGTGCCATGGACTAGTATTAGTATTGTGGAAATGGAGGTGATGTCAACTTCCTGAATTCTGGAATAGCATGTGGTAGAGATTGTAGTTGAAGACTCAGTGCTGGGCAACTCCGTTATTTGGAGGTTGGACAATGAGGAAGAACCAGGAAAGGAACTAAGAAGAGTTAGCCATTGAGAGAGGAAGAGAAAGAAAAGGGTGGCATTTTGATAATAAAGAAAATAAGGAGGAAGTGATTCAATGCATTTGATTTTCATTAAAGGTAGCAAAAATACAAAATGAGAAGTTTTGATCATTTTAAAGGAGAAACAAAGAGGAATCATTTCTACTTTAAAACTACCTTATTTTCAGAAATTTAAAATCTTGAACATCCTTCTTCTCCAATGCATTTTTTGTAAAAAGTTGGAAATTTACACATGACAGTCGTATCTTACCAGTTTTGCCAAATGCAACTGCAATTGCAATATATTAAATTCTCAATCATATCTTCTTCAAAGTGCTGTTACCATAAGAGCACTGACTACAGAATGATTAAAAAAGAATATGCAAATTTTATAAAAAAGTTGAGAAGTTTATTAATGACTGAAAAAATACAAAAGACCATTGGATTTGACACCATGGAGGCAATTGGTGGCTTTGACAGGAGAATATTCATGGTGTAAGGGAAACAAAGCTTATATGGAGGGAGATTAAAACAAGTGGGCGAAGGCGGACATAAATAATGAATGTATACCACTCTCTGTGTGTGTATGTGTTTCTATAAACGGGAGCAGAGAAATGGAGCACTAGTTGGAGTGAATTATCAAGTCAAGAAAAGTTTTTTTTGAAGGGGGAGATCTTATATAATATTTACATTTCGATGTGAACATTACAGTCGAGAGGAAAAAACACATCAATAACGCTGAAGAGAGAGTGAAGTCAGCTGCAAAATAATTGTCTAAGACTATGTGTAAGGGGAAGAAACTCAGACCATTTAGCAGAGGCGTTGATATCAGGCACATGATCTCTTCACTTTAACAGGAAGGACAGATATGTGGTTGATTATGTAGGTAGCTTGGTAGATTTGGTGATTTGGGTTGAGGTCGGGGCAGTAATGTAAAAGTTCTCATCTGATTTCTCCTATTTTTCAGTGAAATAAGATATAGAGATAAGGTGGGACAGAGAAGAGATAGAAAATGTTAGAAATTTAAGGAAATAAAGATATAACTTCATCAGAATTGAGTTATTTCCAGATATTAGGAAGGAAAGGAAATGAACGAAGGAGTTTCTTGCTTGTAAATACAAATTCCCAAGAATCCCTCTTCTTATACTATATTCCAGCCATATAAATTTTTTTCTTACTTTTCAAATATACTTCACATCTGAGGTCTTTGAAAATACTGTTTGTTTGTTTATTCTTTAGTATGAGAACTATATAATTTTAAATTATTTTTAAACCTCAACTTGAATTCCAGGAAGCCTTTTTTGTACAAACCCTAAACTTGCTCCTATCATAGTACTTATCATATTATATTATATTATATACAATTCCTTCCTCTATGCCAAAAGACCATGTATTCCTCACATGACGGTATTCTATCTCCAATAGCTGAGGGGAGCATGCTGCATATTGTAAAGTGGCATAGACCCACTATTACATGCAGGGGATTTTGTTTTGTTGTGTGTTCTCCTTCCAATCAAAATTTAATTCAATGAAAATTTAATTTAGTGAGTGCAACAAATCTTCATATTAGTTTGTATTTAAAGTTGTATGTTGTATTTGGAATTAGAAATTATGATAAGTACTTTTATTTAAGGTTTCTGTTCACATCTGCACAAAGGAAAGTGGTATGTATAGATTTTAGGGGGGAAAAAAACCTAGAAGGTGAGAAATGAATAATAAAGATAAGAAAATTCCCAAATCTTTTTTTTCTAGAGAGGGAGAGAAATATCAATGTATGGTTGCCTCTCGTGCACTTCCCACTCCCCCCCGCCACCCCCCGGCACTGGGACCCAGTCTGCAACCAGTCATGTGCCCTGACTGGGGGTTGAACCAGTGACCCTTTGCTTCACAGTCCAGTGCTCAATCCACTGAGCCACACCAGCCAGGACAGAAAATTCCCAAATCTCAAAAGTTCAATTTGAGTTTAATTTTTTCTGAAGAGATTAAAATTATATACAATTCATCTTCTAGCTAGCAGAGTTCTTTTTTTTGTAGTTTTTACATAATTAAACATGCTATTCAAACTTTGACTTCCATACAAATATAAAGGTATAATTTAGATGGATAGAAACAGGATTTGCAATAAAACAGTGTAACAATAAGAGACTTTTTCCTTATTTCATTCAATGACAGGAAAATGGAAAAATCTGTCACTTTTGATGGAGAACGGAATATAATAAATTTAGCCTTACTTCAATCTTTTGTTTCAGTCTGATTTTCAGTTAACCAAAGCTCATTGTTTAGTTTAAAAGCTTATAAATTTGATTTTCTTATCTGCACAAAAGGATACATTTAAAGTACCACACCTGATTTTTAAGTATACTTTATAGATTTCCTTAAACTACAGCTGATTCTCTTTTAAAGAGGAGATATAACTTCAGATCTCTTATTTTCTTGTCTCAAAGAGATTTTATTTGTTTTTTTAAACTGTGAATTATGCCTGTGTGATGTATACTAAAACAGAGTTTCTTTGAGAATTCCTGTTTCTTGCTTATTCATTATTAACCACAAATATATATACAATGATTTCTAATAAACTATCTTTATTATAAATACTATTCTCAGCTGTATGTGTATATATGTGTATGTATATACTGTTGAACAAGATGAATCATGCAAAGATCCCATTTCTTATGGAAGGATCTTGCCTTTTTCATTATGATAGAACCATAGAAAGTGCCAAAAATTGATTTAAACATCCTAGAAATTAGATCATGTAAGCTTACATATACAAAATCCAAGGCTTATGGGAAAGGGATGTCAGGGATGATATTCATATATCTATGGATTACTTTTAATTGAAGTATATTTATATCATAACTTACTCCAGGATGTATTATAGAAGGATCTTATAAATCATAGCATTCTCATAGAAAATAATCCTCACCCCACTACTTAAAATCTACTGTGGAATTCTTCTAGAATTAGGAAATAGAAATAAGACATAAGGCCTTTTGAAGTTGCAGAATCTGAGAACACAATCCACAGGAAATGATATGATGCAATTTGACCTAACTTTAGAATCGGGTCATTGGCTTCAAATGAAAGAAACTTATTACATTTATCATTCAGCAAATATTCATTGTATATTTACTCTGTTTCAAGTACTACTCTAGACAAAGGGAATAAAACAAAAAAGAAGATGGACAACATATCTACCTACATAAAACTTCCAAAAGGTGGTGGAGATAGATTATAAATAAAAATCTCAGCCCTGGCTGGAGTAGCTCAGTG
The DNA here is from genome assembly GCA_004026765.1 of Micronycteris hirsuta. NCBI lineage: Eukaryota > Metazoa > Chordata > Mammalia > Chiroptera > Phyllostomidae > Micronycteris > Micronycteris hirsuta. The sequence continues at coordinate 71,261 of PVJI01005877.1, forward strand.
GATTGAGCACAGGCTGTGAACCAAAGGGTCACCGGTTCAATTCCCAGTAAGGGCACATGCGTGGGTTGCAGGCCAGGTCCCCAGTGGGGGCCACATGAGAGGCAACCACACATTGATGTTTCTCTCCCTCTCTTTCTCCCTCCGTTCCCTTCTATCTAAAAATAAATAAATAAATAAATAAAATATTTTTTTTAATCTCAGAGTGACAAATATTCTGAAGAAAATATAACAGAATAATGTGATAGGAACTGATTTTCATAAGTGATTTAAAGGAGGGTTGCTAGGGGAAGGACTCTATATTGATTTGATTCGTAGAAAGAATAACAAACATAATCCAGAAGGATTTATGGAGAGGGCGGAAAAGGATTTATGGAGACAGTACAAAAGGTGTAAAGACACATAAACAAGAGTAAGCTTAGAGATTTACAGAAACAGCGATAAATGCATTATATCTGGATTCTAGAAAGAGCTTTTAAAAGGTAGAAATGAGAACACAGAGGTGGGAGCAGGAAAGATGTAGAGCATGTGAGCCCATTGGAGACCGGGGTCACCTATGGAAAGAAATGGAAACTTAAGGAAGGGTGCGATAACCTAATTCATTGTTACGAGGGTCACGCAGACTCCCAGGTGGAGAAGGGATTACGTGGGCACTTCATGGAAGCAGGAAGACCACTTCCCTTAGTCTAGTAAAGCAGTGATAGGGATTTGACTTTAGCGAGTCACAGAGATAAAATCAAACCTTGATCTAAAATTTTTCTTTTCGTATCTCCACATAACCTTATTTCTCTCATTTTAAAACTACCTCAATATGTCTTCTTCGCTTTTAACTTTGATTTGAATGTGCAAAAGCTCTTTTTAATCACACACCATATAATCCACCGATACGGATATGGAATAAATGAATATTGGTACATATACTTTTGAATTAAAAAGAGCGTATGTCTCCATGCATTTTCAGATTGATATCCTAATATATTTTTAAATTAATCTGTGCTGGAGAACCATTAAACATAAAGAACAAACCTAACAACCATCATAAGAGTTTAATAAATGGTGGTTCTTTTAAGTAGTGACATAACTACTATACATAACAGTGAAAGAACACAGGGTATCATTTGGTGTTACTCACTATTTCTTTTCACTGTGAAGTCTAAAACTATTTTATTAGTCGGCTAAAAGGTATCCATTTCCTTGACTTACCATATAGTGCCAGCATGACTTTACAACTGTGTAGTCATTTCGCCCCAATGTGTGAACCAATCAATATACTGCAGTAGTCCCCGGTAGGGGTGGCCTTGAATAGGACAAATCAGCATTAGGTTTCAGACTCACTTTTAGAAAGAACTGACAAGTGCATACTTCTATCCCCAAAGGATCTGTTCATTTAGATTACTGATGCCAAAAAACCAGAAAGGCAAGTTATCAGGAAACCTCAAGTTAATTAAAAAGATATCCTCCAGCTACAAATTCTCTTATCCTCAAGCACACAAAGCTAATGCTCCAAGAGTTCAGCTATTGAGCTGGTAAAGGAGATGTCACACCTTGAACTCCATGGGGAACTATGTCAAACTGAATCCACAGAACACACTCTTTTCATGATTGTTTTTAAAGGCACAGTACATGAAAGAAACTTTTGCTGAAAATTACAAAATAATATTACTAACAAGCAATGAGTATCTTTCTTTACCTTTCTTCTTGTAACTCTTTAAATCTTTTATATACATATCTGCAATATAATTTGATATTAAAATACCAATTAGGTGGTAAAAGTAAAAATCAATAAACAAATATAAATATGAAAATGTCTTCTATGTCCACTTGTTTATCTTGAGTTCTGGCAAAATAATGGCACAGTCATTTTTTTTATAAATTTTTTTTAAGATTTTATTTATTTATTTTTAGAGAGAGGAGAAGGGAGGGAGAAAGAGAGGGAGAGAAACATCAATGTGTGGTTGCCTCTCACATGGCCCTCGCTGGGGACCTGGCCTGTAACCCAGGCATGTGCCCCGACTGGGAATCAAACCGGGACCCCCTAGTTCCCAGCCCGCGTTCAATCCACTGAGCTACACCAGCCAGGGCTCATTTTATTTTTTAATGCCAGAGAATGCTGTATTTACTTTTCACTCATTCTGTTTTGTTCAAATACATATATCCTTTGTAGCCTAAAATTGTAATAATAAAATAAATATTTTATAATAAAATTAATGTAATGCTCACTATCCTTCTGTGGATTAGATTAAGATGTTAGGTTACTTTTCATAGGTAGTTTGATGAAATGTTATTTAATTAGAGGGAAACATATATTTACTTTAAAAAGGATAGTTTAGCAAATATGCAAATGAGATGACTATTCTTTCATTTATTTTCTCACCTCCATACTGCCAAAAAGGAAGAAGAATTCTAGGCCTATGAGCTTTGCATATGGGAAGGAAATTAGTCTCTTTTTTTTAATGAAAATGTTAGGAGATATCATAAGATTTTTTCTTCTCCTTAGACAGAATAGCAGTTCAAAATTACAGGGATTAAAGTTGTATCTGGAAATAGTTTCTGAAAGGATTCTACTATGATATACAAACAAAGTGGCTAAGATCACATAAATTGTACTCACTTTTCAACAGATGCAGGAATAAAGTAAAGACAAGTAGGAAGAGAAGAAACTCTTGTCTCAGTCAGCTCCTCTGTAGGCAGGGTATTATCAAAAAAAGAAACTAGCAGAAAGAATTGGAAAGATTGACAAAACAAGCATTTAAGACAAGAAGAACACATTGAGAATGAGAATATTTACAAGACTTTTTTTTCAAAGACAAGTGAAGCACTGAGGCATATTGCCTTGTGTTTCTCCCAGTCTCTGCTCTTTCTGAGTTATCCCTTTGTTTTCTGTGTTTCAATAGAACTATAACAAACTATCTTGATATACTAATCGCCTAGTGGCATTATTGTTGGCTTAGTTCCCTCTGCAATCAGATTATGTGCAAACTGAAAGCAACATGAAGTCTGTTATTTCTTTATCCCTTGTGCCTAGTACAAGATCTGAAATATATTAATTGTTTTTCAACTATCTGTCAAATGAATGAGTCAGGTTTCAACAGTATATTACCCTGAGAGAGCGAAAGTAATCAAGTAAACATCCAAAACCAAAATGAGCATTACTCTGGAGTAAAATCTGAGGAAAAATCTAAATGTACAATGCTTGGCCTACAGGTAAATTATGTTTTAAACAAAATGATGATTGTGAATTAGGTAGTTTGAAATGTTTAAAGTAGTTTATTAATGCTTCTAGGTAACTTTATTGATTCCTAGTGGGAAGCTAGTGGGCTAGAGCTCCAGAAATTCACAAGGATCGTGTCATGGACCTGGACTAAAGCTGAGCTTGTGGGTGAATGTCAGATGATGCCAGCCTCAGGATAGGAAAGCTGTCAATAAGGGAAATAAGACGGAGGCTGACATCTCACACCACAATGCTTTCTAGTCAACGGATGTATTTCTCACAGTTCTGTTTACTACAGTTCCGCACATTGTTGTCAGAGATTTACTGAACATTGCGTCCGCAAGTCAGTCTTTGCCCTAAAGTAAATCCAGACATTTAAAAGGGATTTATATTGAAGATAAAGATTAATATCACAACTAAATTAGGATATATTTATTGAAGGAAAATAGAGACACCTAAGTTACACTAATTATCTACTATACTTAGCTTGAGAAGAATGGTATAAAATCCTTGATTTAAATAGAATATTGTGAAATTTTTAGGACATGATGATTACGGGCTAGGTAGATAATGTGGGGAGCAAAATGGTTTCAAGAGAAGGCAAAGTGACAGTTGAGCCTAAATTTCCAGGCTTCATCTTTGAGGGCACAGCAGTCATGACCTGTATAGTTATGAAGAGGCAAAATAGAAGTCAGATGAGTGAAAGTATTTTGAATTTCTAACTGCAGTGCAAAAATGATATTCAAAAACTGTTACTCAAGATGATTTGTTTGTTGTTATTTGTAGAATAACAAAGCTCTTTCTCACCTTCGTCTTTGGCGCCTGTGAACTGGTGGGAATTATGGAACTGTGAAGTTGAAAATTCACATTCTCATTTGTGCCAAGTTAGATTCCTTATTCTGATGCCTCTTTTGATTGCTAACGCCTAGTGTTGTTTTTGAATCCCTGTCCAGAGTAAGATGGAAAATGTGTCAATTTTATTACAATCACTTAAAAAATAAAGATTAATTTGCTTAAGATCTATTAAATTCATTAAACATGAGGTTCAGAAGAATTTCATGTGTCTTAATACACGATGACGATGTTAAGCATATTAAGAATGTTGAAAGTTGCTAAAATTATTGCAATTTAGAACTAAATATAAGAATCATATAAAAATAATTGTCAAAAGTTGTGATATCCTTCTGTTCATATTTTCTTTAGAAGAAAATAAATCTAGAGGGATAAAGAATACTGGTAAGATTGTGGTTTTGAAGGTATTACTAATGATAAATCATAAATCACAATATAGAATTAAATTGACTATACTTACAAATTTTATTTTAAGGAAGGATATCTGACTAAAACACAATGTAAATTTCAATTACGTGTCATAACTTCCATTAAGTGGAATCTATTTTCAGAGAAAAAATAATGTAGATTCTGTTAATATTGTATCATATTGGTGAGCATGAAATATGTGCTTCTCTAAGAATTATGTGGACAGAATATCATCAGTTTTGTTCAGCCATATTATCTTTAATTACTGAAAGGGTCTAATAAAAACCTACGAATGCAAGGTTCTTATGTATACTGCTAATAAAATTCCCTTTTGGCAATGTAATATATTTTAATGCAAGAGTTAGATGAAAAGGTCCATATAAGTTAAAGATTGAAAGACATTTTGAAACTAGTTTATAAAGTTATTAAAAAAGAAAATAATTAAACTTTTACTTACTTATCAAATTTATTTTGTACTTACATGGACTTTTATAGCTACTTGAATATATATATCTATTTTGGGGAGATAATCAATATATGACTTTAGAGCATTAAGTACAAAATATGAAATTTTTGGATTAAATTTAATTATGAGATTTCCTTTTCAAAATGTTTCTATCTTTAGTGTTGGGGATATTATAATTACATCAACACAAAAAAATTATTTAACAATGTTCAGTAGGTAAGAAAGACTTTGTCCTAGGCTATTGCAATAGGGGGTGCAGTCTGAACCCTTGCAGGATGTTTGGTCCTGTCCAAAACTTTCAGAGACATTTAATCCTTGCCAGAAGATGCTTGAAATTTCATCCTGTTCAAAATGTGCATGGAGACATTTGGTCCATAATTAATATAAACCCTACTCTTATAAAAGATTGAAACCCCAACCCACCTACTGAATTCTGTCTCCCATTACCAGGTAGGCTATCAAGGAAAGAAGGGTTATAATTGGTGACATAGACACAACACAATTATTGGATTAATAAAACATGATAGTACAATATATGTTATCTGTTAACCCTGTTAATCAAAAATAGAAATAAACATTATGAGCTGTTCGAACCCAAGGATGTCATCTAATCATTGACATTTTGGTCAGGTCCAAATATCGGTAACTGCGGTGGATCAGATATGCCCATGGATGTTTTTGACAGGACCAAGTGTTTGCTAATTGCCTGAACCCAGCTCTTCTAAAACTAAAGACTAGAGAGTTTTTAAGAGCTGTGGTGCAGGGATAAAGGCTGTGTTTGCTCGTTGGCTCTACCCACAGGAAAAGTCAATTTCCCTAATATCCTCAGGACAAAGGTCGTTTTGTGCTTGAAATGGTCTCTGGCCTTTTTCAAGTTCATTAGGCTCTTACCTTTCCAGAGACCAGTAGACTGGAGCACTATCTTCGTGATGATTACATTTCAAAGGAATGACTCCCAAGTTTTTGAGAAAGGCAATCCTGAATTAAAATCTTCCTAAGAGTCTTTTTAAAAAGATTTACATCTCAAAAGGGAAGATAAGTGATTTATAATGACACATTTTCTAAAGTAAGTTCTCTAAGAAAAGAAAGGATCTCTACAGTTAGGCCATCTGGATTCTGTGAGGGTTGGAGAGAGAAGGAGGTCAGGGGCCTGAAGGTAGAAAGCAGAGGGAGACAGTAGGTCATCCCGGTCAATTATAAAATTTATAGAAAAAGCCCAGAATGATGGACTTCATCACTGATTTAACTTTAGAGTTTTTTTTTTTTTTTTCTTTAGTATCAACTGAAAATATATGCCATTAACTCAAGGTGATTCTTACTGTACCCATTTTCTTGTATTCTAAATAAATGTTATTTAAAAATTTTCCTAGTGAATTTTTTTATTTTTTATAATTACTTTATTGTTGTTCAATTAGAGTTGTCTGAATTTTCTCCCCTCCTCTCCCTTCAACCCCATCTAAATTCACCTCCCTCCCTTACTTCCACCCCCCCCCCATGGTTTTGTCCATGTGTCCTCTATAGTAGTTCCTGAAAACCCTTCTTCCTACAGTGTCCTCCCCCCACCCCTCTGGCTATTGTTAGCTTGTTCTTAATGTCAATGTCTCTGGTTATATTTTGTTTGTTTTTTTTCCTTTTGTCGATTGTGTTCCAGTTAAAGGTGAGATCATATGGTATTTGTTTCTAAGTGTCTGGTTTATTTCACTTGGCATAATGCTCTCCAGTTCCATCCATGCTGTTGCAGAGTATAAGCTCCTTCTTTCTCTCTGCTGCATAGAATTCCATTGTGTAAGTGCATCATAGTTTCTTGACCCACTCATTTGCTGATGGGCACTTAGGCTATTATAAATTGTGCTGCTATGAACATTGGGGTGCATATTTTCTTTTAGATTGGTGTTTCAGGGCTCTTAGAGTATAATCTCAGCAGTGGAATTGCTGGGTCAAAAGGCAGTTCCATTTTTAGTTTTCTGAGGAAATTCCATACTGTTTTCCACAGTGGCTTCACCAGTCTGCATTCTCACCAACAGTGCACTAGGGTTTCCTCTTCTCTGCATCCTCTCCAACACTTGTTTGTTGATTTGTTTATGATGGCCATTCTGATCTTCAACAAATGGTGTTGGGAGATCTGGACAGCTACATGCAAAAAAATGAAACTCAATCACCAATTTATACCATACACAAAAATAAATTCAAGGTGGCTAAAAGAGTTAAATATAAGTCATAACACCATAAAAGTCCTAGAGAAAAACATCGGTAAGAATTTCCTAGTGAATTTAATGAGCTGTAAATGCTCATTGACACCTTAAGCATGGAACCAATTTTGCTGGGCTTTCCATTCAGGTGGTGGGCCAGCAACTACTCGACGGGTGTTGAGTTAGAGTATAAACAGGCACACAATGGTGCAGCCAATGCAAAACTTCATTAAAATTACAACATTTATTTTTTAACCTTGATACTGCTGGTCCCACGCACTGATGTCACCCAAATGAAAAATTCGCTGTCAGTCCCTGGCGACTGACACCACCTGAACGGAAAGTTCACTGTCAGTGATCAAGAACTGACACCGCACTTAACATGTTAATTGTTCATTCCATGGAGAACATAGATTGAAGTTTTTATCATTACTTTTTTTCAAAACTTGACATGTCCTAATTTTACCACCTTTCATCCTACACGCTACATAAGATTATTGTACAATGATGAGATTTACTGTATATGTTTAGAACTGGCATTTGGCGTGTATTATGTAAGCATTAGCAAATCATCTTGCTTTGTTCTTCTTATACATACTGCTGTTCTTGCTCTCTCCTTGCTTCATTAGTAGTAGTATTTTTTTCTATGCCTGTCAAATTTTTTGTGTATTTTACATTACTATTTAGTCTTCCAAGTAAACACTCAAAATTTAACTCTTAATTCTATTTTTATACCTTTGTCTTCCCACCTGATTGGATTATCAGTAATGTGGAAAAGTGCCTGCTACATGGAAGGCAATTGGTAAATGCTTGTTGAAAAGAAAAGAAAAATAAAAAGAAACTAAAATAAAAGAAAAAATTTTAATTTATGCTTTGACCATTTTTAGAAGTACTTTGCCAGATTCTTGAGATTAATGTTAAATATACCAGTATGACACTTAAACCACAGTATATGTCTGTGGATTTTCTATGCTTTCACTTAATATACAGTTAATAACAGTCCATTTAGTGGGTGGGATAAAGTAAAGGGAATGTGGGAGGAGAGGAAGAGTGAAGAGAGCGAGAGAGAAAGAGAGTGAGAGAGTGAAAGAAGAGAGAGAAAAGTGAGGAATAAAAGGAAAGGAGAAGCCCTGGCTGGTGTAGCTCAGTGGACTGAGTGCAGGCTGCAAACCAAAGGGTCGCCAGTTTGATTCCCAGTCAGGGCGCATGCCTGGGTTGCGGGCCAGGTCCCCAGTGGGGACTACGTGAGAAGAAACCACACATTGATTTTTCTCTCCCTCTCTTTCTCCCTCCCTTCCCTTCTATCTAAAAATAAATAAATCAAATCTTAAAAAAAAAAAAAAAAAAGAAAAGGAGAAGAAAGTCCATCAAAGAGATGCGGGAGGTAAAATATAAGGAAGAAAAGGGAAAAGAAAAGAAAGAAAAATCAGGAGTTGTCCACGTAAACATCACCTTCCTCTGTGATAAAAACTCAGTGCATCCTGCCAACACTTCTGCCCCCAAAGCTTGCTATCTGCTATCACTTTCTTGGCCCAATCAGCATGTCAGCTTGCTTATAACTATTGGATAATGAACAAGTAATATCGCCTAACATAAAAAGATAAAGCACGAATTTGATAACTCTTGTTTTCTTACTTACCTTAGTTCTTTTGTTTTAAAAGTATCCAATTTTCCCATATTTATTTTTAAAGCCATCTTTTTCTGACCAATTCTTGTTCAAAAAGGCCTCAGTGAATTGTAAAGTCTTTTTATAATCAACATGTAATTGGTCTAGAGATATTTTTCTGCATATGTCTCCTCAGACAAGGACGACCAAAACAAAAATAAACAAATGGGACTAAAAACTAAAAAAGCCTTTACACAGCAAATAAAGCCATCAACAAAAATAAAAGCAATGTACTAAATAGGAGAAGATATTTACAAATAATGTACCTGGTGTGATTTATATCCAAAACATATAAAGAATTCATAAAACTCAATGTCAGAAATAATTTGATTAAAAAAAGGATAGAAGACTTCTTTTTTCCAAGAAGACATACAGATAGTTAACAAACACCTAAAGAGATGTTCAACATCACTAATCGTCAGGGAAGTGAAATCAAAACCACAGTGAGATATCTCCTCACACACCTGTCAGAATGGCTATCATCTGAAAGACAACAAACAGGCTGGCGAGGGTGTGGAGGAGCAGAAACCCACATACACTGTTGGTGAAATGTAAATTGGTGCAGTCACTCTGAAAAACAGTATGGAGGGCCCTTAAAAAATAAAAATAAAACTACTTTATGATGCAGAAATTCCATTTTTGAATATTTGTCTGAAGAAATCCAAAACACTAATTTGAAAAAGGTGTATGTGCCCCATATTCATTGAAGAATTGTTTGTGATAGCTTCATGATATGGAAGCAACCTAAGCTTTCATCAATCAATGAATGGATAAAGAAAGTGTGATTATATCTATAAAATATAAAAGTATTATATATAAAATATAAATTTTATACATATATTATATATAAAATGACAATTTTATGTACACACACATTTATATAAAATTCAGCCATAAAAAAGAATCAAATATTGCCATTTGCAATGACATGGATAGGCTCAGAGGGTATTATGCTAAGTGAAATAAGAAAGACACAGAAAGACAAATATCGTATCATTTCACATACTTGTGGAATCTGAAAAACAATTGAGGAAATAAAACAAAACAGAAACAGACTGATAGATACAGAGAACAAATTTATGGTTGTTAGAGGGTGAGGGGTGGGGATGGGTGGAAAAGGTGAAAGGGATTAAGAGATACTAATCCCCAGTTCTAAAGTAAATAAGCTAATGAGGATCTAATACCCAACACGAGAAATGCAGTCGGTGATATTGTAATAACTTTGTACAGTGACAGATAGTTATAAGACTTACCGTGCTGACCACATTACAAGGTATATAAATGTTGAATCACTGTTATACACTTAATACTAATTAATATTTTATGTCCAATATATTTCAATATGAAAATAATAAAAATGAAGCATAATCTCTAGAATAATAACTATTAGCATTTAACTTTTTAGTTAAACATTGAAATATTGTTTCTAGATTATTAAAATACATGGTGGCACTAAAGAAATGTTTAATGTTATATATATTGTATTACAGGTTAAAAGATAAATTATATATTACTTCTCATTTTCATATTTGAATATTGCATTTTAAAAAAGCAATTTTTCATGGGCCAATTTTTAATGTCATAAAATCACTTCAGAAAATTAATCAGCATTAATTATAATCCTCAATTATCAAACAGAGAAATGATTTTTCAGTGCTTGCATTATAATAAATCCTGGCTATAATTTAAACACATTTAATTTCTACAACTCATCATTCATTAATAAATCATTTCTGTTTAATTGCAGTTTCACCATGAATTATATAAACTGTTGATTTTTAAACTTCTCTGAGAATTAACATTTATTGCTGTAATAAAAATTGCTAAATCTAAATTTTTACTTTTGAATTTATACTCTTCTAGAATAGAATTAGTAAAATGTGTAAAGTTCAAAATTTTTGTATCTGTTGAATTATATAACTTTTTTCAATTCTTTTGAATTCTCTGTGATTCATAACATATAACTAATTTCTCTTTTATCTTAATGCTATTTTTATTTATTTTTTTGTTTCCTTAAGCCCCAAAGACACATGAGTATTGTTTTATATCATTAATATTCATTTAAATTTACTCATGTATTACTCCCTTTGTGGTTATTATTTTTTCTGATATCAGCGATTCTAGCAAAACTTTCTAAATAACTATGCCATTGTCATCAAAATTTCTTGAGGTGAGGGTGTACTGGTGGAAAAGCTCTCAGTTTTTGTCTGTTTGAACATTTTTTAAATTATGATTTATTTCTCAAAATATATTTATGTTGAAAAGTATGCTATCATGTCTTGATTTTTTAAATTAAATTTGTTTTATTTGTCTTTCTGATTTAAAGTCTATTTTAGTCTAGCCCAGCTGGTGTAGCTCAGTGGATTGAACGCGGGCTGGGAACCAAAGGGTCCCGGCTCGATTCCCAGTTGGGGCGCATGCCTGGGTTGCAGGTCAGGTCCCCAGTGAGGGCCATGTGAGAGGCAACCATACATTGCTTTCTCCCTCTTTTTCTCCCTCCCTTCTCCTCTCTCTAAAAATAAATAAATAAAATCTTTTAAAAAAATAAATAAATCAAGTCTTTTTTAGTCTAGAGGTTATCTATAGTGCATCAAGGAATTGATTTATTTGTATTACTTTTGTGGGGAACAATATTCTTGAAAAATGAAAAATATAGAGACAAATCCTCTATTTAACCTGGTATTTCATCTGGGACATTTTATTAACTTATACAGAGAACTATTGAGGCAGAAGTCAGGGTTTGAAGCTGATGAAGCAACTAAAATTTGATCAGGGTAACAAAGGGAACATAATCTACCCAAGAAGGACTCTAGAATTCTCTTTTAGAAATGTTTGAGGATCTTCAACTGAGAGGTGGGCTTCCCGTCTTCATAGTGAGTCTCTGCTAGACCTAGAAAATAGTAGCTACTGTTCAGCTCAGATATGAATGGAAGTACCGAAGGTCATACCAGTACCAGTTCACTGGAGTTTCAGTTTAGCCTTGGAAATTCATTTGAGAATCCAAATAGTTCTTGTTGGAATGAAAATGTCACTTTTTAATCAGCACATAACCCTTGAATAAAGGAGACAATAGAAATGGACCCATCCTAACTAAGCATAAAATAAAGACTAACATGATGGATATGTTTCTGGCATAGATTGTGGTGATGGTTTTATGGATGTATATTTATCTCCAAACCCATCAAGTTTAAGTCTGCACAGCTTTTTGTATGTCAATATAATGTAGGATGGCCTCTCAGAAATTTTATAACCTATCAGAACAAAAATCAATGCCATTGAAAGAAAGAAAATACAATCTCTCTGCTCTAAGCAATATTGACAATATATAACATAAAAAAAAAATGTCCTATTTAGGAAAAGAGGAACATGTGTTGCATAATTAGCAACAAAAGGAGTTGGTAAAAACATATCACTAAGTGAGATAGGTTTTGAATTTGCAAAACTAATTGTAATACAGCTCTTAAAATGTTTAAGGGGTTAAAATACAGAGATATTAGGGAATAGTTAGTGAAATGGCAAAGCAATGAAAGTTATAAAAGTTGAATGGAAACACAGTCATACCTCAGTGCTCCTTGGCTTCAGAACTCATCAAACCTGCTATTTGTTGCACTTTGATGAGAAAAAATGTTTCAGCACTTGGTACTTGCTTGCCACTCATTGGAACAAATTAACAAAGAGTACTGATGTACCGCTGTACTAGAAAAAAGTGCAACATATATAAAGAAAATTTAATAGAAGGGCTAAAAGACATTTTAGAGACTTAGAAAAAAAACAAATTAAATGAATCACAGGTCAATAGAAATTATGTAAATTGAAGATTCTTGTTACTTTACTAATATTGTACTGGAGGTCAGGACAGTGAGATTGGCAGAAAAATGGGGGAATGATTAGTTTAATGACTGAAAAGGGAGGAATAAATAAAACATTCTTTATTTACCCATGATATGACTGGGTATATAAAGTATCCTGAAAACTTTGAAAAAATACATTAAATGTTAAATTATTAAAATTCACAGGGTACACAATAATATATAAAAATGTGTGTGAGAGCAAAAGCAATTGAAAAATTAAATAGAAACAATACAATTTTAATAGTACTAATATCATAAAATCATATGAGTAAATTTATTGAAAAACATGCAATATCTTTAAACTGAAAACAAAAAAGATTCTAAGAGAAATTAAAAGTCAATTGTGAGATAAACCATGTTTGTGTCTTGGAAACTTCAATATTGTTAAAATATTTAAGTTATTCAACATTTTTGAAACAGCCTTATAAAAAGCTCAAGACAATTTGTTACAAATAGACTAAACAATTTTAAAATTACTCCAGAATTGGAAAGGACCTAGAATAGTCCGACAATTCTAAAAGGAAACATAAATATGGAGGACATTTGCTGTCTAACTTCAAGACTCATTTTATATCTTCATTAATCAAGACAGTGTGTTATTGACATAAGAATGGACAAATAGAACAATAGAACAGAGTAGAGTCTCTACATAACAGACTACAGTAAATAAACGCATATAGACAACTAGTAATAAAGATGTCAAGATAGCTCAATGGGAAACATCATATACAAAAATTATTTGAGATGAATTATATGTAAATGTAAAGCTTTTCATCATCATAAAGTTTCTAGGAGAAAACATAGAAAAAATAACAATATTCTTGAAGACACAAACCAAAACCTAGAAAAAATATTCATTATTCATCTCTTTGACAAAGGAATTACATTTCAAATGCATAAAGCAACATCAATCTTGGGGAGAAAATGGGTGAAGTTTACATGAATGTTTAATAAGAACACTGAAAGGTACTCAACTTTATCAGTCACCAGGGAAGTATACATTGAAGCTACAATGAATTATGACTTTCCACCTACCAGAATGTCTACGATTAAAGTGGCAAAAGTAAAAATTATGGACATAAACTCTCAATGCACTGGTGGTGTATAAAATTTTCAACCATTTTGTAAAAGTATCTGGTAGTTATTTTTATTTAAAGTAAACCATACACCTACATCATGAAGTAGTTAGATATCTACCAAAGAGAAATGAAAAATGTCCACAAAATTACTTGCACAGGATTTTTAGAGAATGTTATGATTAATAATCAAAGATTGGAAACTACCAAATATCCACTAACAGGAAAATGGATAAATTGTAATATATTAATAAAATTTAATACTACACTACATTCAGCAATGAATTACAGATACATCAACATAGATGGATCTCAATAATATTATAATGAGCATAAGAAGCCAGGCAACTCCATACCAGGAAGACAAAAATCCAATTAAAAAATGGGCAAATGACTTGAACAGACACTTCTACCAGGAGGACATACAGAGGGCCCAGAGACATATGAAAAGATGCTAAGCATGAACAGTCATTAGAAAGATGCAAATTAAAACTACAATGAGATAGCACTGCACAGTGGTCAGAATGGCCATCATAAACAAATCAACAAACAACAAGTGCTGGCAAGGTTGTGGAGAAAAGAGAACCTAGTGCACTATTGGTGGGAATGCAGACTGGTGCAGCCAGTGTGGAATTTCTTCAAAAAAACTAAAAGTGGAACTGACTTTTGACCCAGTGATTCCACCGCTGAGATTACATCCTGAAACATCAATTCAAAAGAACTTATGCATCCCAGTGTTTCCAGCAGCATTTTTATGCCTCCTGAAACATCAATTCAAAAGATCCTAAGCATCCTGAAACATCAATTCAAAAGAACTTATGCACCCCAGTGTTTCCAGCAGCATTTTTTGCAATAGCCAAGTGTTGGAAACAGCCTAAATGCTCGTCAGTAAATGAGTGGATCAAAAAATTGTGGTACATTTACACAATGGAATATTATGCAGCAGAAAGAAAGAAGGAGCTCCTAACCTTTAAGACAGCATGGATGGAACTGGAGAGCATTATGCTAAGTGAAATAAGCCAGGCAGTGAAAAACAAACACAATATAATCTCAACTATAAGTGGAACCTAATCAACAAAACAAACAAGCAAGCAAAATAGAACCAGAGATATGAAAATAAAGAACAAACTGACTGCAACCAGAGATGAAGGGGGAGGGGGATAACAGTGGAAAGAAGGGGAAGGGTCAAGTCAAGGAATATGTATAAAGGACCCATGGACAAGACAACAGGGTTGGGAGGATTAAATGTGGGAGGTGGGGAGTGGGTAGGGCAGGGGAGAATAATGGGGAAAAATGAGGACAGCTTTAACTGAACCACAGTGGAAAAAAGAAGCCAGACACAATAGAGTACATACTATATGACACTATTTTTATGAAGTTAAGAAGAAGTCCAGATTTATCTATGAGATAAAAATAAACATAGATTGCCTATGCAGAGTAGAGTTTAATAGAAAGGGGCTATAAATAAACTCCCTGGTGATGGAACTTTTCTGTATTTTCATTTGGCAATAATTTCATAGTGTATACCAGTGATATCCAAGCTTTTTATTTCATGGCTTATGTAAACCAATTACTAAAATTCTGCAGCACACACACACACAAATAACTTTTTGCTGATCTGACAAATAGGTATAATTTTTATTGAATTACAAAAAATAGTAATAGTAATTGTCCACCTTTTTTGTTCCAAAATGACTTTAAAAAAATCAGGTGCCTATAATATATACATATATATGTATGTATATATGTGTGTATATGTATGTGTATATGGATTTCTGGTAACTCATTATGTGATATGACCAATAAGATGCAAGTCTGTTACATGACCTATACATTTATGGTTCAAGAGAGGTCATTCATACCTGACAGCTGTTATTGTTGGCTATTGTCATTATTTTATTTGACAATCTAAGGGGACAAAGGTCAGTGCCCCTGACTAAATAGTCAGTTATTGCATGTTTAAAAAAATTATTGGACACAGTAGTTGAAAATTGCTGGTGTATACAAGGACTTTCCAGAAGATATCCAGCCATGTAATATGAAAAAGTAGAGACATTTATTGAAGAAGATACAAGATACAAGAAACATTGTACACAGGACTATGATGCCTCAGTCCCCTTCAAAGTTATGATGTTCTTGAGGAAATCTTGTTCATTCATAGTGGTTTGAATCAAGTCATTAACTGTAGCACAATGGTTCTTCTGCTTTGATAGAAGGAACGAATTTTGCCACCACACACTTCATGCCAAGATACTGCATCAAAACCTTGGACACAAGAGTGTTTGGAATCCCCAGATCTCCTTCCAGTTCTAGCACTGTCAGTTGCTGATCGTTGTTGATAGCAGCCTGTACACATTCAACATTCTCTGGTGTACTGCTTGCTGCAGGCCTTTCAGACTGTGGATCGCTTCCAACAGATTCTCAACCATCTTTGAGGTATTTGTGCCACATTTTCATTTGTGCTTCACTCATTGCCTCATCCCTGAAAGCCTTCTGAATCACCTGAATAGTTTCCAAGAAGCAATGTTCCAGCTTAATGCAACATTCAATGTAGATTTGTTGCTCTACTCACTCAGTCGTTTTGAATGTTAGTATTGTCCCCACTGACTAGTACAGTGAATCATCATTGTTCACACTCAAGCATCCCGGTCCACTCTTCTCGGCTGCCAGGTCACATCGATGTCACGAACCATTCTCACTATATTAACAATAGCTGGACTTTTTCTGAACAGACCTAATTAATGTGCCAAAACTCATCAACACTTGATAGCTGTGCTTTTTAATGTAGGTAAATTTAACATCAATTTACAAACATTTTAAAAAATATTAAGTGGAAAATTTTAGCAGGTGGTTTTCTGTTTGAGTTTGTCACTTTTTTCTAAGATTTTATTTATTTTTAGAGAGAGGAGAAGGAAGGGAGAAAGAGAGGGAGAGAAATAGCAATGTGTGGTTGCCTCTCAAATGGCCCTCACTGGGGACCTGGCCCACAACCCAGGCATGTGCCCTGACTGGGAATCGAACCGGGACCTTTTGATTCCCAGCTTGCACTCAATCCACTGAGCTACTCCAGCCAGGGCTGAGTTTGTCACTTTTTGATATAGCAACAATGACATGCATTTTCCCAAGTAATGTTACATTTATTTAGAGATTTACATTTACATATTTCACACTTTATGAAGTATTTTGCCAGCATTATGTTAGCACTTATGACAACTGTGATACCTGTTTTATCAATTACCAATTGTGCAGACCATAATGCAAACTTTATAAAGGAAGATATTTTTAAGAATATTTTGTTTTTACCAATATATGTCCAATGTCTACAATAGACACAGGTAATATATTAAATACATTATATAGATGCTGAATGATGACATTAATTAGGATGAATGATGAATTTAAATATGACTTGGAAAATTCAAACAATCTTTACAAAATCATGTGGGATCATTGGTGAATTCAGAACACACAATTTGTTCAGAGCAAAATTTGACCTTCTTTTCCTAAATTATTTTTTAAAATTTATCATCTCTATCACCAGTCCAGCAATCTCCTGGCTCCTTTCTATTCCTCTCTGCTTCAACTCCTTGCTGCCTCAGTCATAAGCCTTGGCGCTCCAGCTGCTACTCTCTACTCCTTTATTGTTAAAGTCTTGCCAGGATTCTCACTCTTCTGTTAATATGTTTCCTCTTAGCATATCAAAAGTAAAGATCTAGAGACATAGCAGTAGCAGTCTATCAGGATGTTTGAATCCTGAATAAATTTTGGAACACATCAGTTTGGAATAATCACTAAGGTATAATAATTATAAAAGTAAGGCTATTAAATTGTTCAGTAGTGATTTATATCATACAGATGGCATTTTTTTTTTGAAAGTTCTAGTGAAGGAAAATGAGCAGACTCTGTAACAGAATTCAGCATTTGCTACAGCTCTGTCTACTGTTGAGCCATACGTGGTACGTAAGCTTCAAAAGTCCAATATTCTTCATGGCGTACTCTGTGGTACATCCTTGGTGCCTTAGAAACAGGAGATTTAATTTGAGAATGAGGATGTGCTGGTGTGTTGAGCAGGGGAACAAATGGGTGGCATTAAAGCTAATACTCAGAGAAATGCTCTCAAATCATGACTGTGTCATAAAATCAGTCCATCCTGAACTAGGATTTCTAGTTGAAGTATAAATTCTACCCACAAGAGAGTCTCAGCTGATAAAAGTTATAAACTCCTACCCAAACTGATTCGAACTCCCTAGTAAAATGAGAAGAATAAAATGGAATAGAGAGACAACTGTCATAAACAATGAAAACGTGAGAAAGACACATCACACAAATTCTTCAAAATAATTTCCCCAATAAACCTATCTAAAAAGACTTAATACTTTATTACTATTGAGAAAGTTATTTTAAAAAAAGAAAAAGACAAGTCAGAAAGTCAAATACTATGCTTATGATAAACAGAAAGTAAGATTAGGATAATATTTATTTGATGTTTTGAATTAGAGTTGATATTACAAAAAACTTGTGACTCAGTGGCCTTTAGACCTTACTGATAAATGAAAACATATTTTTGCAGCATTTTTAATATATACATCCAGCATTTATACATCCACTTAGACTGTATAATCCAGTTAAATGTTTGTTTTTTACTTTTGAATTTATCACAGTGACAACATATTGGGGACTTTATGTTTGAAAATATTTTATTAACCCTAAATGCATTAGCCAGTTTTTCAAATATCTATCAAAATGAAGTTTCTCATAAAATGCTGATCTTAGTGTATGAAATATATGAACTTTACAATTTCCACTTACTGAGTTGTTTGTTCTAGCAATATTTTCATTTACCTATTTTTAGCCTTTTTCTCTTTAATTGTCAATCAACAAAAAAAGATACAGCTCTCAAACAATACATTATTTTAATGTTTACAAGATCTCACTCTTATCCTTGTACATCACAGTTGGTACTGCAAGGAGTCCTGCTTATGCTTGACAGTAATTCCATTAAAAACCCATCTTCAACTTTTTTCATTTAAAACAGATTAGGTATTTCTACCTAAAAATAGTATTATCTATCTATCATCTATAATCTATCATCTATCTATATATCATCTCTATTTTAAAAAGAGAAGAATGAAATGTCCCATCGAAACTCTTTTTCACAATTATACAGTCTTGTGAATATATACAAATTGTCTATACTTGGTAAAGAAAACCACTTTTGCCCTTTGCAAACTTAGGAATTATAAATTAATAATATATACTATATGACTTTTCCTATGTAATACACACATATTTGTGCAAAAATAAAAATACAGATTACTGTTTAATGTGTATGTGTATTTATGTTTGATACATAGAAAGGATGTATTTTCGGATCATTTGGCTGACATCATATAAAACTTTTAGTTAACAATAAAAGACTATTGTCTTAATATTGGTGAAAAGCAGAAATCACAACTTTAAAATATAGAAAAAACCTCACTTAAACTTAAGTCTTGTCCTGGCCAAGAGGCTCAGTTGGTTGGCACATTGTCCTGTATATCAAAAGATTGCGTCCTCTATAGTGGTTCCTTAAAACCCTTCTCCCCATTGTCCCCTCCCCCCTGGCTATTGTTAGATTGTTCTTAATTTCAATGTCTCTGGTTAAGTTTTGCTTGCTTTTTGCTTTTGTTGATTATGTTCCAGTTAAAGGTCAGAACCAAGGCAGGGGAGGGAGGCAGAGAAGGGAGGTGGGATTGGAGAGGGAGGGGAGGGGAGAGTATGCAGACAACTGTAATTGAGTGTAGGCCGGCACTCAATCCACTGGGCCACACTTAGCCAGGTCTCATTAAAGCTATTTTATTGAATGTTTTGATTGGACAGTTTAATCAAATCATTTTACTATTTGCTTTATGCTAAACATTATGTAGATTAAGTGCTAAGGTTTGGACATTGAGTAATTGTTAAAAATCAACTGAAATGTTTAATGAATTGAAATAATTAGAAACAATCATATAGATAGAACAAATAACTTATCAGAAACAGTTCACAATCCTTTAATCAGCTTATTTAATGAAATGATTGATAGACTTTATCATTGTATTTTTTATTGAATTGTTTGTGACTTAGTTAATATGTCATCTCCAGATTTCCTCCAATTCCTGTGTTAGACACAAGCTCACGTGAGCTTGTCTGACACATATACATGATCAGGTTTGCATGCCAAAATTGTTTCTTTAAACATCTGAACTATTTTGGGATCTTTCTTCCCTAAAACCCTTATATCAGAAATGTTATCTATTTGCAAATATTTTCTCAATATTTTATTTTTATCTTTTGGCAGCCCTATGCTTATGAAATATTTTAGGTCATAGTACAGTTAACAATGGAGTCATTTATACAGTAGAAAATGAGGTATTCAATGATACATGTAAAAGCAGCTTACAACATCAAAACACAAGTCATAGAAATCTGGCATCGGGCACTGGAAGACAATTCCACACATTATGCAGGTAGTTAAGAATCAAGAGACTGAAAATGAACTGGCAATATTGATTTTAGGAGCCATTACAAAAATGATCTTTATTCACATGAAGAAGAATGTTGCAAGCAACTGCTGCTTCTTTATTCTTTCTATTCTTCTTGTTGTTAAGTCTGTATGTGTATTTTTGTGTGTGTACAGTTGGTATACACACATGCATATGCTATATTTATATATGTGTATATTTTGCATATATATACAAACAGAACTATGAGAGGCATGTGGAAGAGCAAAAATATTTGTATCTGGCTATTGTAATACATGGTTCAATGTAATGTACAGTTTCAGATGCCTGTTTTCTGTTACAATTGTCAATTCTCTCATATGTGGATAAATATAGTTACCTATATGTGAGTATGGTAGAATAGATGATGTTCTTTCAGAAGACATAACAAGTAAATCTGAAATAATATAGTCTTTTTTTTAAAGATTTTATTTATTTATTTTTAGAGAGAGGGGAAAGGAGGGAGACAGAGAGGGAGAGAAACAGCAATGTATGGTTGCCTCTCACATGGCCTTCACTGGGGACCTGGCCTGCAACCCAGGCATGTGCCCTGACTGGGAATCGATCTGGGACCCTTTGGTTCCCAGCCCGTGCTCAATCTACTGAGTTACAACAGCCAGGGCTGAAATAATATAGTCTTTTACCTTCAAAAATAACTATTGTTATAGTCTGAGATA
>PVJI01005878.1:0-92744 GCA_004026765.1 Micronycteris hirsuta
GTGAGGGACAAATACCATATGATCTCACCTTTAACCAGATCATAACCAACAAAAGCAGAAAGCAAGCAAAACATAACCAGAGACACTGAAATTAAGAACAGTCTAACAATAGACAGGGGAGAGGGTGGAGGGGACAATGGGGAGAAGGGTTTTCAGGAATCACTGTAGAGGACACATGGACAGAACTGAGGGGAAGGGAGGAGGGGAGGGGAGAGGATGCAAATAACTGTAATTGAACAAAAAAAATAAATTTAAAAAAAAAGAAAAAAGTAAAACTTTGGCTAATATAGTATAAAAATTATTTTAAAATCCAATCAACAATAGACAACTCTTCAGTTACCAGTGCTAAGTGAAAGAAACATTCTTTCAAAATCAAACAGGATTATAGGGCGTCTTTATCTTCCATAAAATACTCTCTATTTTTGTTTTATTCTTTCTAGAAACAGTTAACATTACATACTTCATAAATCTGTGTTCCTAAAGAGAAACTGTAGAACTGATAAACTCTTTACACTTCCATTTCATGCTTGTTATACTCTCTAATACTTTAGTTGTTTTTTTCCTAATTTTGTAAGTATTAGGAAAAATTCATGTTAACAAATAAGTCACTAAATACAACACATTAAGTACATCTCACAAGATTATGTATCCATATCTAATTTGAAAATTGCTACTGTCTGAGTGAGGTTATCTTTTGATCAGACTTACTTTTCCCAAGAAAAGCCAGTAAATGTTTTTGCATCAGCAATGTCTCTCTTCTAACCTCCACATCTGGATATTTATTTGCCTGATAACTCTTCTCTTGGATATACTCATGTCCAAAACACAGTTCTGTTTCCCTAAAACTTGCTTTTTTCTCATAATTGTCATCTCTGTGGATGTAGCATAATGCTTCTACACCAGAAAATAAGTAACCATCCAAAATCATTTTTCTTTGTTATTCCCTATCCAAAACTAATGTCTCAGACTGGTAAATTCCATTTCTTAATCTTTTTGTAACTTCTTCACTTCCATAATTCAGTTGTGACACTCATCATTTTATGTCTATATCCCTGCGTGAACAAGTTGATGTCTCACTGGCAAGTAATTCATTCAGTCACTCACCCTTTCATTCAGCAAATACCTGTGCCATCAACTACGTACATGCTTATCATTAGTCTAGGTGCCAGGATATAGCAGTTAAAAAAATAGACAAAAATTCTTGCCTTAATGGACTTTATATTCTGGCGTGATGTAGTATAATTGTGTCCCACAGTTGTGCTGCCAAAATAATCCATTTAGAATTGTTCATTTAACAGAGTTACTCCTCTTATTATATATTTCAGTGGCTTCCTTTTTGCTAAAGAAAGTAAAAAAGCAAATTCTTTAACATTGCAAACCCTTTATATGATTTCTTACATATTCTCTTTGCCTTGTACTGTATATTTCAAACTTCTGAGACTACTTGTACATTTTTGTAGTATGTGCTTTATTTTTTTCCATTCACTATGCTTTTTTTTTCTTCTATGTAAAACCCAATACCTATCTGTGGTAGGCAGGATAATACCTCCCAAACTTATTTATGTTTTAATTCCTACAAGGCCAAATGGCACCTAGATGTAGTTGTTGGGGAGCAAAAATATTTCCTCTAACTTTCTAGGTTCTTCTGGCTGGTCTAAGAATTAAAGTAATGTAATATAAATGAACAAAAGAAAAACAAATTTTAATTTTGTACTTATGGGAGTTTTTAGAGATATGAGACAAAGAAATGACTGAAGCTGGCAGCTTTTATACCCTTTATACAAAGAAACAATAAATTTGTGAAGAATTGACAAGACAAAGGCTGAGTACTGATTAGTGAAGGAACCAATATGAGTTTGTTTATGTAGCCTTCTGGGCCCTGAATTCCCTAGATCTGGAGATGAGGATTTCTCTTTTTTGAAAAAGATATTTTGTTTATTTATTTTTAGAGAGGAAGTAGGAGAAGGAGAGAAACATTGATGCCGGAGAGATACATTGATCAGTTGCCTCTTGCAGTCCCCCAGCTGGGAACCTGGCCCTCAATCCAGGCATGTGCCCTGACTGGGAATCAAACTATCAACCCATTGGACCACAGGCCAGCTCTCAATCCAGCCAGGGCGAAGAGGCCTCTTTACTTCCTGGTGTAGGGAGTTAAACTTTCACAAGGGAGATTTACTTCCTGCTTTCAGGAGGACAGAAAAGAGGGTAAGAGTGCCCTTCTTGCACTCGCTACTCATCAAGTAACTTTAATTCAAAATAATTAATGTGCCAAAGTGGCATATTTTGGGGGTGGCCTGCCCTTCAGCCCATCATAGTTAAGGGTAAACACTTTGAGGTAGGGAGATTATTTTAGATTTCTAGGTGAGCCCAAACTAATTACAAATCTTTAAAAGAATAGTAGAAGAGGGAATTGCGATGTAAGAAGCACTTGACCCATCATTGCTGGAGGTAATAAGCTAAGCAATGCACCCACCCAAAATATGACTATTTTCTGATCTCTGGAAATTGTGAATATGTTACTTAAATGTTACAAAAGCATCCTGAGATGGGGAGATTATCCTGGGTTATCCAGGTGAGCCTGAAGTCTTATGAGACAGAGGCAAGAGTATCAAAGTGGCAAAAAAAAAAAAAAAAAAAAAGAGAGAGAGAGATGTGACAATGGGACAAGACTTTGGAATGACCTACTTTGAAGACAGAAGAAGGAGGTGGAAGTAAAGCAATGCCAGCAACTTCTAGAAGCTCACAACAGCAAGGATTCTCCCTTAAATCTTTGGAAGAAGTGTAACCCTGCCCAAACTTTTGACTGTGGAGAATAAATTGCTATTGTTTTAAGCTACCAAATTTATGACCATGTATTACAGCATCAATAAGAAACTAATACTCCGCCTTTGAAGATAAAGTAGAAGGCCATAAAACAAGGAATATGCCAGCCTCTAAAAGCTGAGACCAACCCTCCCTGACAGCTAGCAAGAAAATGGGCTTTAGGTCCTTTATCTGCAAGGGTCTGATTTATGCTAATAACTCAAATAAAAAGGAAATTCATTCTTCACCAGAGCAACAAGAAAAGAACACAGCCCTGAAGATGCTTTGATTTAGCCTGATGAAACCTGTATTGTATTTCTGGCCTTCAAAACTGTAAGATAATTTTGTGTGGTTTTAAGTTAATATTACAGCATTGATCTGCCCTCTCCCCTCACTCACACACACACACACACACACACACCATTTTACTGGGTTAATTTCTATTCACCCATTAGGACTCAATCCATATATTCCAGCCTTCAATATTTTCCCTGTGATCTCTCCCTCCAATCTAGATTATATCCTACTTCTATTCTTCAGTGACAATCTGTGGGTAGATCTAATATAGCACTCAATTTACAGAATTGCATGTCCTTTTTTTTTCTGCCTTTCTCACTCTGCTTTAAATTGTCTGGCAACAGAGGCTGTGTGTCTTCTTTACTGCTCTTCCAACATTCGTAGCACAGCAGTCATTCATTCATATTGAATTAAAAACAAATGCATGCATAGAAAAATGAAAGGATCTTAATCAGCTTATTTCTTCCAACACAGTTTCCGGAATGATTCCACAGTAAACTGTTGTTAATTACTTAAATATTTGATCTAAATGTAAATGTTTAAAAAATGCTCAGTCTTACTGCAAACTATGGTAATTTTATTGTCTTACTGTTTTGGTCAACCACAACAATTGCTCCCTATTTACATTATAACAGTTTAAATATATTCGTTCCCTATTTCTATCGATTTAAATAAATATAATTAAATATATTTCAAGTTTGTCCATAATTGTTTTCTGGCCTCCTCAAGTAAACATAGTCCTCACAATTTTTGACATCTTCCCTAGTTCTATCTTTATATTTATACTGGGAAAAGATAGCTCATTGATACCCTACCCGCTTTGTCAACTCTTGTAGCAGATATAGTTTATGGCAAGCTGTTAAGTAATTAATGATATATTGAGTATTTTATATATAATTTTGAATGTTTTAATTTTGTCATCTCCACCAGAGGGTAAGCATTGATAAATCTTGATTTCAATGTGAATGTTATATTTTCAGTTTTATTCTTATATATAAAGAAAAAATCTACAACTTATGTCCATGTCTAATGCAGTTTAGCAGAAGACCATGTGATAATAGACTCAACATTTTGGGATAATGTCACACAGACTTTTACAATATTTGGAAAAGTATTTTTTGTTACAATTTCAGGGCTGGAGAAACTTTGCATGAACTGTGTTATCACACACCATATATGACATTAGTACATTTTTCAGTTTTGGAAGCAATAAAAAAGCCCCAGAATCAAACTCTTACTGAACATTGAAAGGACCCTGGGTTAGGCATGTGTAGAAGACTCTGTTTCCAAAAACACTGACATTATGATTGTTCAAATATATCTTGGAAGTCTATTTCTCTGTCAGCATAAACAATTATTTTCAATAATTTTATAACTTTAAATATATTTCATCATTTCTACATGCTTCAAATGGCCCCTCCCCAAATCCCTGCTCCTTGGTAAGCATGCTATTATGTTGCATTGGTATTAGGCTGCATGAAAAATAGAATACAGTGGATTTTCCTTATCCATGGTTTTGCTTCCCTTGGTTTCATTTATCATCAGTCAATAGCAGTCCAAAAATATTAAATGGAAATTCCAGAAATAAACAACTGTTAAGTTTTAAATTGGCACCATTCTGGGTAGTATGGTGAGACCTCACACTGGCTCTGAACCACCTGGGATGTGCATCTTCCCTTTGTCCAGTGTATCCATGTTGTATAGGTCACCTGCCCATTACCCACCTAGTAGATACTGTGGTTATCAGATCCACTGTCATCAGTTAAACTGATCAATGTTGAGATTATTTTTAGTAAAACATGTTAGATGAATTTTCAGTGAGATATTACATCAGAATACATCATTTTGTTCAATGTTTTATAAACATTTTATAAAATAAAATCAGGATAGCAAATATAATACTATGAAATTTATTTACCATTGTATCCTTGCATTATCCCAACCAAAATCAAACATTAAGCAAAGCTCAAACTATCAAGAATGTGAAATAAAAATAATATTTCATGAGTTTAAATTCTATCCATAAATCTATTTTATGCCAAACTATTTTTGTTTTTCTAGCGATAAAAATATAAAATTTCCTTCTTAAAGCTTAAAACACACATCAGTTTATAAAGAAGAAAATTAAAGTTTAGTATAATCTAACAATCAGGAAATAATTTGCCAAAGCACATTGCCCTACCAAATGTGAGTGGCTTCATCTAATCCTTTGAAGTCCTTAAGTGGAATAAAAGTATGAGTAAGAAAGAATTCTTTCTCCCAGCCTGTCTTCAGGCTGGGTCATTGGTCTTCTCCTGCCTTCAGACTCAGACTCCCACAGGAGCTTATACAATAATATCACCTGGCACCCATCTTGCTGATCGCAGATAATCTTGGACTTCTCAGCCTCCCTAATCAGTCCCTGATAGAAAAATCTGTATGTGCATCTCCTATTGGATCTGTTTTTTGGAGAACAGACTAATACAACACTGATATTTTTGTTTAAACATCTGCAAAACTTCACCAATGGTACAAAACTTTAATAACTATTGCTTCATGTTTTTATAAGTGCATAATCAAACTTGAAATTTAAAATGTGTAAAATTAATTTGAAACAACAGTCATTTGATCTAAATGAAAAATCTAAATATTAAAAGATGGAAATTCAGTACTTACTTTTTCATTAACTATGAAGGGTTTTTTTTTTTTCAGCTCATTGCAGGCAAAAGGATTTTATCACAAAAAATACTAACAATAATTACCCAACAACCAGATAAATAAAATAGTAGTTGAAACTGCTCATCTCACATTTCATATAAACAACACAATTTTTACATTTTCCATTGATACTGCCATGTAGTAATGAGCTGCTTCCTATTTTTTCAGTTTCCAAAAAGGACAATGGCACCCATTGGGAATTGATTGGTACAACTAATGGCTGGCATGGGCAGTGGTATCAAATAAGCTATTGCTAGCTACTCACCTGTGAATATACTTCTCTTCTTTCAGTGGAGACTACTCTCTACTGAAAGCAAAGTGTTCAGTAAACTTTAAAATATATTTACATAATTGGAAATTGAAGTGAGGGTCAACCAAACCTATGTTGGCTTATTTAAAATAGTACTTTTAAAAACCATGATTAAAATTAATTATTCATTAATAATATTTGTTTATTTTAATAATAATATATTTTATGTAAAATTGTATGAAATATTGCACTGGTTAAGAAATTGGGGCAACAGACATAGTAACCAGGACTCTGCACAGTTTTATGGTCATCTCATACAGAAAAGATACAACTTGAGTAACAGGACAAAAGTGAAAATTTTTCTTACAAGCTACAGGAGTGGCATCTGTAAAATGTGACTGCAGATCAACAACAGCAATTGGAGATGAGCACCTAACCTGTTGCATACTTCTTGCCTTAGCTTTCTCTGTATATCTGTTTAGGAGAAACTCAATTCTTCTTGCCAACGCAGTAAAGAATTACAGATCAGCAAGCCTATCAGCATGCAAAGTTTATTAGTGCTAAGTTCTCTAAAAAGAATGAGCCTAGCTAAAGTAGGGGTGAAAGGCAAGAGTTTGGGTGGCAAAAGCAACAGTGGCAAGGGCAAGGGTAGCAAAAGGCATCAGGTCCTTTGTTCTAAGGACTTATATAGTTGGTGTGATGGGGGTGGGGGAATTACAGATTGATTGGTAGGTAAAGGTAGTGCCAGCTTCCCCCAGGGGGATATGACTACCCAAACATTGGTAATTTGGGGGGTTCTTTCTCAGATAGTGGAAATGGTACAAAGAATTTCAAGGACTCTCCTCCTACCTTCTTGGGCTTAGATTGTTCAGGACACTTGGCAATCCATAACACTGTTACAGAAGCGTACAGAAGCCCAGTCTCAAGGATTCTCCCCTCCTCTGTACCACCATAATTTTGCTTGTATTGTTCAGAATGTCCTGCAATCTTATTGAACCAGGCTTGGCACTGCTGGGTCCACAGGTGAGACATGCCTTCCTTTGTTTCTAGCCTCCTGTATTAGATTCTTTGTTAGATTGTAATGGCAAGGGCCCTGCCTTTATTTCCCCTCTGGCTGCTCATTCCTAGTTGCTACCTAGCACATCTACATCACTTTTTCTTCTCTTTGAGACAAGCTTTATCTATTTTCAAACTAAATCATAGAAATTGGACACTCCACTGTGCCAGAAATTGCATACTTAAATTTCAGCCATCTACATATAAACTCATTGGTTGTCTTTCATTCCATATTTTGTATTCTTGGGAGAGAATGAATATCTGGTCATCACCGCTTAGTTTGTGTGCCCACCTCTGTTCTGCCACTAATGCCCACGTCAAGAGGCTGGGCTCACACTTCACACATGCCAATGTTGGAAGATCAAAGTGCATTTTGGAGAAAAGGAGTAATTTGTGGACTACTGAAAATAGTGCTGCTTTTAAATAATGTACAAGTAAGGGAATTTTGTAGTACATTATATTATGAATAGATCTCTCAAAACTTTAATCATTGATTTTCAGAGTGAAGAGTACCATTAAAATGTTTATGCATTGCATAGACATGATTCTAAATTGAACCTTTAAATTAGTGAAATGTGAGCACTTACTAAAATAAAGATTATCATTATAGTCAAGACTGGTTCAGAAAGAAAATTTTTGCCAAACTATTTTGGCTGCCTTCTTTCATAGAATTAATAAAATGATATTAGTAGTGATATTATAGATAAGATATGCAGTCAGGATTTGATAATGTATTCTAAAAGGGCTTTGTAGCCAACATGAAGAGCTATAAAATGTGTAAAACAAAGAAAAAATGTTAACAAATATTTTTGTTTGCTTGTTTCTATTTCTTATTTAGCTGCATGACAAAGATCTGTGTCCATTTGTAACAATGGTGAGCTTTTCTTTCTTTTATGTCAAATTATTAAGAAAATCAACTGTAGCATATTTTAGAATTAATTCTGAAAGCACTTTGCAGGATTAAAAAATAGTGACATTTGGTAAATGTCCAATAATGAATGTAAATTTAGTTGTTATGCCACAATGACAGACAAAATAAGCAATTTTTACTCATTAAAATCTGTTCATGTTAATAGTCTTTTATTTACTCAAAAGATAGTCAAGATAGAGACTGAAAGAGAAGCACTGACTTTTCCTGTTTAATTCATGAACACTTTCACTTATCCCCTCTTTTTAGCTTCTTTATTACTCTCCATAAAAATGTTATTGAAATTAGCTTGTCTTTAATTAGAGAGGACATTTGTTCACCAACAGTTTGTGTCAAGAATCTCACATAACTTCATGTTAAATAATAATAGAAAGCAAGAGTTGTCTTTTCTAAATGTGTTTCCTGTACCAGGTGTGGTAAAGGTGTGACTAATGATTAGTGGTTCCTGCTGTGTCTAGCTGAGTTTGGTAATTAGCTTTCTCAGCTCTTTTCATTGTAAATTAAGGAGTCCTAGTGAGTCATTTAAAGATGCTGAATAAATGGATGATCTGGAATTATCATGTAGTTTTTTTTTAAAGCTTAATTATAGGGGAAGACCCAGTAGGTGGTAAGTTTATTTCAGCAGAACTTGTCAAACATGATCTAGTTTTGTTTACATCCAATATTTTCAAACTTAAATCTCAAGGTGTGTTATATGGAGTCTTTATGTCCTCCCTTGTTCCACCTTAAAACTGATAGCAATAGAGAAAGAAAGCATGGAGATTATAACATATATGTGCCAAACTTTTAAATGTGTCCTTAATTATAGTATATACTAGGCAAAGATGAAATTATGAATATATGTTGAAAAAAATC
Organism: Micronycteris hirsuta; assembly: GCA_004026765.1. NCBI lineage: Eukaryota > Metazoa > Chordata > Mammalia > Chiroptera > Phyllostomidae > Micronycteris > Micronycteris hirsuta. The sequence goes on from PVJI01005878.1 coordinate 8,886, forward strand.
TTACATGATGAGAAATATGTTAGAAATGATACCTGAAAAATTGCAACCCTGCTTTAAAAGAAAGAATATTGTGTCTTTGAGAAAATTATCAATTCATTTAGTGTATTTTTGTCTTTGTTTAGTTTTTTTTTTTAATTTTTGGATTTTTTGCAAATACTGTCTAATTTTCTCAATGGAATTGGGGGTGGAAGACAATGCATATCAACGCAAAAATTGCACAGATAACGTTAAACCAGTAAGAAAAACTTAAGACTACTGCAACAGGGGAGAAAGACCAGAACTAAGTCTGAATTTAACTCCACTGAAGCAGTGGTCAGGTTTTTTAAGGGGTGGAGCAAGCTAGTGGAAAAGTATTATAGAATGTTAAGCCATCTGGATTTGCTAATTGGCTTTGTCATCATAATAGGCAGTAGTTGGAACAAGGAACCCATCAAAGTCAGTCTTCTATCCTCCACTAGAAGATAGGGGTGCTATATCTTTGGGTCCTTATTAATACATTTCGAAGAGATGGTTTCCAGGTTTTTGAGAAAGGCATCCCAAGTTTTTAAAACTTGCTTGTGGCTTTTAAAAATGTACAAACATTTCAAATAAACAAGGAAAAAATTATAGTTACAAGTTTTCTAAAGAAAATGTTTTTTAGAAAGGCAGATTAGGGGCCTAGAGTCAGGAAAAAGCCTGTCTAAATATAGTCATGTCACAGGAACGTGAAGGCCTTCTTGGTATGGACTGAAGATAGGACACTAGGAATCCCATTTTCCATGTCTAAAAATGTAATTAAAGAAACATGGAAAATATTAAGATTTGTTTAAACTTTAAGGTGTTGATTATATTATTCAACTATGATCAGTATAATATTTACTATTTTATATGTTAACAACATTATAAAAATATTATAATATCTATTGTAAACTTTTTTTTAAGATTTTATTTATTTATTTTTAGACAGAAGGGAAGAGAGTGAGAAAGAGAGGGAGAGAAACATCAATGTGTGGTTTCATCTCATGTGGCCCCCACTGGGGACCTGGCCTACAACCCAGGCATGTGCCCTGACTGGGAATCGAATCTATTGTAAACTTAAAGTGGGTAAGCAGTCACTATATGCTGATATTTTCTAGTTATAATAATATATGTAAAATTTATGTTATACTTCACTTAGTTACATAATATCTGTGGAAAGTCATTTGGACATTTGACATTTGGAAATGAAACTATTAAAGACAATTATGTTCTAAGTAATTTCTATGCTAGCTTGTACAATAAGAGTTTATCAGCCTTGTTTCAATCATTAAAATAAATATTATCCCAGATTTACAGATATGAGATAAATTAAAACTTGTCAAAGAATATAAAAGAAACATAATGAATTATCTCACTCATCCTCGCCTCTTTTTACTATACTATATCATGTCTCCAGATACAACTTTCTTTCTTCTGTAACAACTGATTTCTTCATTGATATTTTAAACATATATCTCAGGCCAGTAAATGACATAACACATCTAAGCTCTATGTAATTAAATTTCTTGCCATGCTTCTTAATTCTGAATGCATTATCTATTTCAAAGAATAGACAGATGTTGATCTTTATAACTTTACAAATACTTAAATTCTCCTTTTTACTTAAGCAACTAAACAGGACTCAGTGCATGCTATAAGGAAATTGAGTACAAATTAAAAATTACACTTGAATCTCACAGCTTTATTAGAACAGTAGGACCTTAACTTATTTGATGTATAAGAAAATTGTAAATCTTAAATTCAAAACACTCTAACAATTAGAACTTTTCCATAAGACAGGAAGAAGGATGGTGAGGCAATTAGCATATAATCCTTACAATTTAATATTTTTATATTAATGCTGAGGACATTGTTCAGGTAAGACTCATAGCTGCTGTTCATATTCCTTTCTTTTACTGGTATTACATCAACAATTATGTTCACAACTATTTCAGAGTCAAATATTCTTTCCATGAACAAAAAAGGCTTGGATCTCAAATTTGCAGAATGGCAAATATTTGTTTTCTTGTTGTTTGATATAAACAAGTAAAAAGTATGTGGATAAATACACTAAATTGTTGGGGACTGATCTGCCTGGCAATGGCAACTGTAGCTCAGCCCTTTGGGAAAACCCATATGCGCACGGTGGCACTCAGGATGCCAAACCCACAGATAGGTTCTCTCTTGGGAAATCAGGCCTGCATTATACCTAGGCTGCTTTGTGACTTGCTCTTAGCTAAAACTCTCTCACCCTCAATTGAGGCAGCAAATGCTTACTGCATATCTTTAAAGTAACTTCTTGAAGTTTGTGCTAATTCTCCCAAGGATTGAAGTGTAATCAGACCAATTACTCTTATCATTCCCTTTCATGTGCAACATTCTTTCCTTGTTAATCTGTAAGAAGTAATCTGTAACATCCTTTCCATTGCTATGTGTAAAAAGTAATTACCTAAAGCAAACGTAAGTATAATGAATGAAAGCCTTCTTTGATGTATGCTATGAGAAAGCCAACAAAAGCCTGTCAAGGCAAGGGCCATGGCACTCTCCCCTTGAGAGAGTGGCCATGCAGTCCCCTTTTTTCTCCACAGGATTTACATAGTCCCTTTGCCTTTATTTACAAATAGGCCACAGCATACAAATTCTGCTAGACAGGTTCCACAACACTAAATAATTTCTCAGATGTTATTAGATATTAAGAAATACTCAAAAGAATTTGGTAACTATTTAAGGGTTACAGGCATACATCAAAGATATCATGGATTCAGTTCCAGACCATCCCAATAAAGCAAATATCTAAATAAAGAAAATTTCATGAATTTTTCAGTTTCTCATTTGATAGCATTTTAGCCACAGTAGAACTTCTTTCAAAATTTCAATCCTCTGAAACCCTGCCACTTCTTTACCAACTAAGTTTAAGTAATATTTTAAATCCTTTGTTGTCATTTCAACAATCTTCATAGCATTTTCATCAGGAGTAGATTCCATCTCAAGAAACAACTCTTTGCTCATTCAGAAGAAGCAACATTTCATCCATTAAAATTTTATCGTGAGATTATAGTACATCAATTCAGTCACATCTTCCAGTTCCACGTCAAGTTCTAGTTCTCTAGCTATGTCTACCACGTCTTCAGTTACTTCCTCCACTGAAGTCTTGAAACCCCTCAAAGTCATCCGTGAGGGTTGGAATCAACTTCTTCCAGACTCCTCATATTTGTTATTTTGACCTTTTCCCATGAATCAAATGTTCTTAAAGGCATTTAGAATGGTAAATTCTTTCCAGAAACTTTTCAATTTATTTTCCCAGTCCATCAGAGGAATCACAATCTATGAGAGCTATAGTCTTACAAAATGTATTTCTTAAATAAGACTGTAAAGTCAGTATTTTCCTTGATCCATGGGCTGAAGAATGGATGTTATGTTAACAGGCATGAAAAGAACATTAATCAAAGTGTACCTCTCTATAAGAGCTCTTGGGTGACCAGGAGCATTGCCAATGAGCAATAATATTTTGAAAGGAATCTTTTGTCTGAGCTATATGTCTCAACTATGGGCTTAAAACATCAGTAAAACATGTTGTAAAAATATATACTATCCTTCAGGATTTGTTCAATTTATAGAGCACAGGCAGAACATTTAGCATAATTTCTAAAGGCCCCGGAATTTTCAGAATGGTAAATGAGCTTTGGCTTCAACTTAAAGTTACCAGTTGCACCAGCCTCTTACAAGAGAGTTAGCCTGTCCTTTGAAGGTTTGAAGCCAGGAATTGACTTTTCCTCTCTGGCTATGAAAATCCTAGATGGCATCTTCTTCTAATACAAGGCTGTTTTGTACAGCCACCTTCATTAAAATCTTAATTAGATCTTCTGGATAATTTGCTGCAGCAGCTACACCAGCACTTGCTGCTTCACCTTACACTTTTATGTTACAAAAATGGCTACTTTTTTTTAACTTCATGAACCAACCTCTGCTAGCTTCAAACTTTGCTTCTGCAGCTGCCTCACTCTCTCCCAGCCATCATGAAATTAAAGAGATTTAGGGCCTTGCTCTGAATTAGGCTTTATCTTCAGGGAAAATTATAGCTGGTTTGATCTTCTATCCAGAACACTAAAACTTTCTCCATATCAGCATCAATGGCATTTCACTTTCTTATCATTCATGGGTTCACTGAAGTAGTGTTTTAAATTTTCTTCAAAAACTTTTCCATGGCATTTAGAACATGGCTATTTGGTGTCAGAGGGCTAGCTTTCAACCTGTCTTGCCTTTCAACACAACTTCCTCACTAAATTTAATCATTTCCAGCTATTGATTTATAGTGAGATACAACTATTCCATTCACTTGAACGCTTTGAGGTGATTGTAGGGTTATAAATAGGCCTAATTTCAATATTATTGTTTCTCAGGAAACAAGGAGACCAGAGAGGGAGAGAAGGGAAGAGTCACTCAGCAGAGCAGTCAGAAGACACACAAAATACCTCAAGTTTGCCATCTTCTATGAGTATGGTTCATGGCACCCTAAACAATTACAATGGTAACATCAAAGGTCACTGATAATAGATCCTCATAACGAAGGCAGCGGAACCTGGGTTCTCAAACTTAATTCATTCCAGAAGGCTGTTCAAGAGGCGGTTTGTTCTAAAACCAAACCTTTGTCACCTGAGAGATGTATGCATGAATGACCGACCATACAGATGTCAGTATGAAAGCACTATCAGGACAAGAACCAAGCGTTTATTTAATAGCTATGAACCACCTGTTCAGGAACAGAATTGTTAGAGATGGGAGATGTTCAAGAACTGAGGTCTGACTCTATAATAATAATTTAAAAGCTTGAAACATTGTAAGAATTATTAAAATGTGACACAGAAACACAAAGTGAGCAAGCTTTATTGGGAAATGGACTTCCCGATACAGGTTGCTACAAACCTTCTATTTGTAAAAAAAACTATGTTATCTGCAAAGTAGAATAAAACAGATACTGTCTCTACTTGTGACTGAGGATGGTAAGCAGTTTATGCTAGGATGCAGCAATCAGCAATGTGGTGTTTACGCCTGAACCAATATATGATGTACCCTCTGAAATGAGAAGGCACATGGTAGAAAGCTATGCAATTGCTGAAGAATCTATTACATTAAAAAAAAAGAAAAATATGGTTTTGAAGCAGGGGCAAAAATCTGTTTGATTAACAATTAGAAATATGGGTTCTACTAGTAGCTCCTGGGCTTCCGTGTTCCTACTCAGACGGCAGCCTCATCTAATGATTAAGTGCATTTCCATGGTCTCGAGGCTCTGTTATCTGATCTGCCATTTATATTTAAGTCTCTGTAACTCTATCTTTTAAATAGTAAAACAATAGTTATTTTTTTGTAGGACGGTTTGAAGACTCAGGTGAGATAATGTACCCAGTATAGTGCCTCGTACACTGCTTTCAACAGTATCAGCTGTTACTATTTTTAAGAGATGACAATGTCTTTCCAAGGATCTAATAACATTTTGCAAAGATTCAAAAATAAAAATGGATTTGAATTTGCATTATTACATTAAGGGAAAGTTACAGTGTAAATTTAAAACATCATTATTCTTATTAAACCTCTGTTTAAATACTGAGTACATTACAGTTCATTCAACTTTCTGTGAGGCGGACAATGTATTCTCCTTCAGTAGTCATCATGATTTATGCCAGAATGGCATGGGATATATACCAAATACAGGAAACTAAAAATATATTTGAATATAATGATTTTTATCCCACTTTGAGACATTAATTTATTTCTCTGTTGGCACACTTTGGTCAATTTAGCTCTTCTAATTAAATGATATCTTCTCCCCCACAATGAAATGTTACTTCTGTAGCATTCAGCTGGAGCAACTTTATCTAGGACACTTAACTGGAATATGTAACTATCTTTGACACCCCCTTGAGTTTAAATAGCTAATATACTTCACATGGAGCCCTGAATTCTTTACAGTGAGAACTAATTAGTTGCAGCTTCACTAATGGTTTTATATGAAATATTGATAAAGAGAGTAGAAAGAAAATAAGGAAATAAAATTTGAAACCTAAAAACCTATTTTTTTAAGTCATGCTATTTCGAGTAACTTGGGTTGATGACAAAGGAAGTACTTAGGCATAGAGAACGGGATAAAGATAATAGCAGGTGGGTGACAGTTGTACGGGGCTTTTATTTTTTAATTGATGAAAACTGGAGAGGAAATAGAATTTTATTTACATAACAACTGTCAGTTATAAGACTACTGCATTCTTTTCAAAATGTTGTCATATGTATTTTTTAATTTTAACATTTTGTAGATCCCCTGTGACACATTTCAAGCTGGTGGTGTTACATAATTTTTTTTAATATGACATTTGATCTATTCCCTAGTTTAGGTATTTAAAGAGCTGTGACTAAAACCCAGGTCTAATTAACTCATGCTGTTGTGAATTCATTTCATGTTATCATGAAATTCCAAATTTCACAACCTAAATCTGTCAAAATCCAACAAAGCTGCATGTTACCATGTCCCCTCTAAACATTCAGTGTAGTGTACTTGGGTTTTTAATTAGTAATGCGTTATTTTAGAAACAAAAGTTTTATCCACAGTTTTTGAAAAAGTTCTTAATCTACTTTTTGGCCTTACTCCTATATGATTAAAATTTACTATAAATAATCACATTCCTCAAACCGTGATAATTTATTCCTCTACTTCCTATCATATGTTAGCTCTTGCTATTACCTATTTTTTCTGTTCTTTCTATAGATGCTGAATGGCAAACACTAAGTACAGATGTCCAGAAAGTGACATACGTTGGCACTCAGCATTCTCATTTTGTGAGTACTTAAGTCTTCATTTTTGTCACTAAAAGTGTTTAGATGAAAAGTGTTTAGTACTTCATTTTTCCAGGACACACTAATTCATCAGTTTTAACAATCATTATGTATCCTGTTTTTCACTCTCTTTTCTTCAATAACTGAGGTCACTGTTTTATAAAAATGACACACATCTTTTTCATTAAAACAAAAAATGGTATACAAAGAAAAAGTTATTCAAAATCTAATAAATGGCAGAATATTTTCCAAATGTATATGCATGTGTATAATAGACAAATAAGTAGATACACAGATATATGGATGGATAGATGAATAGATAGAGGGATAGATACATGGATGGATGGATGGAATGAAGAGCTCTCCTGCCCCTTGAACCAAATAAAGATTTTTTTCAGTTTTGCTACTTTACATGGCATTTATTTTCTATGGGTCCCCAAATGTACACATTTTCATAAAAGAAATCATGTTTTTTCTGTTTTCGACCACTTTTGCCATGGGTAGTTTCAAGTTCCCAGTAATGCTTCTCCTGGACCATTTTAATAGGCTTCTGGTCTCCCTGTTTCATCTCTTTCTCTTTCATATTTCTCCACAGTGGTAAGAATTACCCATTAAACATAAAAATCAGACCCTCTGGTCTCCTCACTCAAAACCCTAGAATGACCTGCTGCCACATCTACAGCAAAATGCAACTCCTTAGCACGGTCTTTCTAAGAGCATCTTCAAACAGTTCTCTGATACACTCAGATCTAGTCACGCTGAATTTTTTGCTATTGCTAAAACGATCTTAGGTTATTTCTCCTCAGGGCCTTGACACTTGCTCTTTTATACATCCTTGAGGTTTATTTAGTGTATGGTTTTTATATCTTTGTTAGATCTCTGCTAAAATATAACTACAGGGAAGAATTACCTGACTGTCCTAAAACAGTCAGCTGAACATCCTATTCCTGCCCCCACTTTATTTCTCTGCATGACACATATTTACTGAAAGTTATGTTGTATGATTACTTGGGTAATTTTATTGATTGCACCTTCTATAGAACACAGACTGTAAAAGGACAGAGAATGTTTTTTCTTTTTCATTTGCAGTTTTATTTGCTACAAGAGTGTCACTTAGTGGGTATACAATAAATATTTGTTTAATGTATGATTTTAAATATGGGTTGTTTAAATCAAAAACTGTTGTGTAAGTTATCTTTAAAATAAAATACATTGATTTTAAGCTTAATTTAACTAAAATGTAAGTCAATTGAAATTGAAAAAGCTGTTAAAATAAAGCTATAATTCTTTGTCAAAGGAGATACTATTTTCAAGATCCTCTATGGTTCAAAAAATGTAAAGGTTTTACTTACTTTAAAAAAAAATCTCAATAATTCTATCAAGCAATATCCACTGATTTTAAGATAAAATATGTGATCACTACACTTAACTTTATTTCCGATTAATCTTCTCCTATTAATAACTTATTTTGATTATTATTACTTGTTGTGGATTTTGACCCGCAAAATCCGTGGGGGGACCGCCCCGATCACATGAATCAATCTTACCCAGAGACACACTTGGAGATGAGAATCCGGCAGCCACGGGTCTCTTCCTCCATCTCCATTTCAGGAAAAAGACCTCGTGGGTTGCTTAGCCGGGGCTTTTATTAGAGGCATTAAGACACATTTACATTGGATTGATTATTCATGGCATTAAGCAGAACAGGGGTAAGATTACTCATTAGCAGGGCATCAGGATATAAATTCAGGTCCGGTGACAGGCAGGACCAGGTTAAAGTAATATGCAGGGGTCAGCAAGCCAGAACTTTTTAAGATACATCTTTGCCAAATTCCTATTAGAGAATTCCCATTCCACAGACATGATCCACACTTGCTCACGCGGGAATCACACGGAGCTGTGCTTAAAACGTGTAAATTCTCAGAACTGCGTGTTTACACGCATGTGGAAATCACTGCCACAATTACTGTCACAAAATTAATTTTTAAAAATATGGCATTCCCTTTTATATATAAACTGATTACAGATATTTAAACTTTGCTTATATGTGAATATATTTATCTTCTAAATCATGATATACCTCTTTCTAAATTGTTTACTTATTTTTATTATGTTGATGGATTTTTTGGTCTAGTTTTTGCATTGTTTTTTATGAATGTCCTATTGATGCTCTATATCCCCTAAGTTACAGTTGGTTTGAACACACTGCCTCTATAAGTGAAAATCAAGTCACCTGTGTAGAAAAGTATTAGATTTTATTTTCCTTCTTCCAGAACTATTACTATCTATTACTATTCAATCATCTTCTGGCTTGTGTTGCTATAAACTATGAGGACTACGTAAATTTTTCCCCTGTATTACTTGATTGTCTCAATGTTGACATTACTAATACTTGCCAATATTTGGTTCCCCTTATGTTTTGGGAACACAGATGACTATATTCCCCAGCTCATTTGCCAAAAAGGAATACCATATGAGTAGGTCTAGGCAATGGTATGACAAATAAAACTTTTAGGCCAAAAGAGTGGATTTTCATACATATTCCTTACTACCATGACAACAAGTAGCTGCCATATTCCAACTGAAGCTCATGGATTAAGGATCAGAGCCCACTGTCAACCTATAGTTTGAATCACATGAAATTGCTTATGTTTGATCATTTGGCCCAGTAAATGGCATCAATCTTATATATTTCAACCCAATGAAAAGAATATGTAGCCTAAATTACAAACAAACTTTTGTTAGATTATGGCATTAAAATGTGGGTTTTTTTTAATCACTAGTATAAATTTAGTTTTTACATATTTTTTCCTGAGATGTGTCTTTGAATTTTAAGAACCAAGTCCGTATTTCCAAAAAGATATTTTCTTTTTTCTTTGAATATGTGTTCTTTTGCATTTGAATGGTATACTTCTTTTGGATTATCATCCCTACACATACAAAAACCTCAGATATATCTGTCTATATTTTTAAAGACAAATGGCTTTTGAGGATATTTTGCCAATACAAGCACTTAATGAGTTTAAAATCCACTCCCTAGGAATGAGTAACATTGATAAGTCTTCTCTATAAGACTTATTGTATATGTGTCCACAAACTAATAAAGTAAATCACTCTTTTGGCAGATTATCATTTCTAAGTTTTACTGGGGGCAAAAAAAAAAAAGGAACTTTAATGCATTGCATGTGGTCATATACTGACAGAATTTATTACCAAAAATTACATGAATTACAAAATGAATAAACAATTATTACCATTCAATTATTCAAAGAAGTTAAGTCACATAAACAATCACTGATTTTATGTGTAAACACTTTCTACAAACATCACCTTTATTGATGATGAAATTTTCAGGAAGTAACTAAAGTATATCAATATATTGACAAAGCTAAAATAATGAGAATTCAGTGAAAACATCTTTGGTTCCAAAGTATAAATGTTTGGTAAATGTGTTGCTTTATTCAAGATTCACGATTATTTTCAAATAATCTAATGGGTGAGACATGGTACTTCAAATTAGTTTTTGAATAGGTTTTCCATCCACAGTTACTGAGGAAGAGAGTGAAAATAAAGGGGAATAGGTAGATAACAAATTGAACTTTCACTCTATATAAGCAACCATTATACATAGGTAGATCTTTTCTTATTCAGGATGAATATAAAAGATGACAAAAATAAAAGAAACAAAAGATTTTCTTGAGGTTCTCTCAGTGGATGCCACAGAGGGGCATTTTTACGATAAATGCTATGATGCTTGCTTACCATAGAAAAGTGCTGCTTCAAGAAGTGGGTAGAGCATCAAACAATACTGAACCCCCAACAAACTTCAGAGAATACCATTTCTTACTATTATCTTCATGATGTATAATTATAACCAACGCTATCTGCATACACCAAATATACCTAAATCACTGATCACACACTCCTCTCTCAGATGCATGACAGGTATTTAAATTGCTATTTTTTTTTTGAGAGAAAAGACAAAACACAAAATCTTTTTAAAAATAACAAAAACGTGCCCTGGCTGGTGTAGCTCGGTGGATTGAGCGCGGGCTGGGAACCAGAGGGTCCCGGTTCGATTCCCGGTCGGGGCACATGCCAGGGTTGCAGGCCGGGTCCCCAGTGGGGGCCATGTGAGAGGCAACCACACATTGCTGTTTGTCTCCCTCTCTGTCTCCCTCCCTTCCCCTCTCTCTAAAAATAAATAAATAAAATCTTTAAAAAAAATAAAAATAACAAAAACGTGTACATTTCCCTTTGGTTCTTATAAATTAGTACTATTAGTATTGTGTCCTTTTTAATTAATGATTGAACATTTATTTTAAAATGACTGTTCCCCAAGGATTTCAAATATGCGATGTTAGTACTAAAATAACTTTTTAAAGATCATTTTATATGAAAAATAATCCCAGGAATACTAGCTAGCAGATTTGTGCCTGAGTTCACCATGATAATGTCTACGGCGGGCATTTCTGTAGAAGATTTGTGCTTCCGGGTCACAGTTTGAAACCCAACCACTAGGCCATAGCGAAAACAAAATTGGTTCTGAAAGGGATATTGTATTAATTCATTCATCAAAAATTTCAAGCAATTACACGTACAGCAATTAATTAAAAGAACCATATGCTTGGCAAAAAGAACCCGAAGCAAAACGGTAAGGCTTCTGCAAACATGGGGTTTACAGTGTTGTTAAAGGAAATATATGATAATAAATAAAAAACAATATATTATTACAACTAAGAAAAGGAATATTAAGGATAATTGTATTGCTTTTATAAAAGAATGAAACAGGGAAATTTAAACAACCCATGAATATCAGAAAAGGCTTTGCCAAAGAAGCCTGTGTTAACAAGGATCTGAATAGGTTAAAAGTTTAGAAGATCTTCCAGATCACTTTGTTGGGGTAAGGAAAAAGGAAGGGAAGGGACTGAACGAGGATCAAAAGGGACTAATTAGGAAGCTTTTTCAGTAAAATCCGTAAAAAAATAATATGAATTGAGTAGTAGTGCTGAACCTAGAGAAAAGCAGATGGGTGTTTTAAAGCTATTTAGAAAGTGAAATGAATGCAAGATATTAAAAGATTGGTGATGAGAGATTTGGAAATTTGAACATATTAATATGCAGGACTAATTCTTGAATCAGCATAATGCAAAATATCACAAATTAATTGCAAATTTATAAACAATATACACTAAAGAGTTGGAAATTAAATATAGTTTCATTAATAAATATTGGGTCAAAGATCAGGGGAATATTATTACAAAGGTCTTACACAAATAATTTTGGAATTAAAAGCAATCAAGAGGTGATTTGGCAAAATGATACTAAACTGCATATAGAACTCTAAAGCTGCAGGAATCACTACACAAAATCTTAAAAAGATAAAAAATTGCTGTAACATGACATGCCAGATATTTTTCAATGTATTTTTTGAAGTGTGCTATTATACACTAATAAAAAGACATACCAAGGAATTTAAATTGTTCCCTGAAAAATGAGAGCATTTTAGGGAAACATCATATTAAAGGGCAATCACTAAGGGAACAGACACAATATTAAAATATAAATGATTTAGGGACAAGGCATTATGGATATGATATAACAAGTTTCAAATAAATTTAAATAGTTTTTAGAATTAAGTGATGCTCCTCTTCATACTTTTTGTATTCCTCAATAATTTAATATTTGTTTTATAGTATTTATTTGATAGCCTTTATAAGTTGTTAGTGTACATGAATTCTGCTGTTCTATAGCCACATTCTAAAATGCCTATGGTACAGCTTTATCTGAAATGTCCCACAGCAAAACACTTTTTCTTCAGCTGAAATTTGGGCATATAAAAGCTTGTTGCTTTATTTTTTCTTTATAGTTTGACATGTATTATAAATAATTTGTGCATTTAATATATGTTATATATTTTTTAAAAGAGAAGAAAAAGATAATATAATTTGAAAAATCACAGTAAGAGAAGAAATGAAAAAGAAACCCCTAATTATCCAAAGAAATACAATAATGCATAGAATATTTTTAAAAGTATATCTGAGTGATCATGGTATCTCTTACAAATGCTCAACTTCACTAATCATCAGAAATATGCAAATTAAAACCAAAGTGAGATATCACCTCACACCATCCAGAATGGCTACCATCAATAAATCAGTAAACAAGTGTTGGTGAGGATGTGGAGAAAAGGGAGCCCTAGTGCACTGTCAGTGGGAATGTAGACTGCTGCAGCCACTCTGAAAAATATTGATTTTTCTCAAAAATTTAAAAATGGAACTGCCTTTTGATCCAACAATCCCACATCTGGGAATATATCCTAAGACTCCCAAAACATCAATTTGGAAAAAAAAATACATACACCCCTAGAACAGTATTACTAACAATAGCCAAGATCTGAAGACAGCCCAAGTGCCCATCAGTTGATAAGCAGATAAAACAGCTGTAGTACATTTATGTAATGGAATAATACACAGCTATAAAAAAGATGAAAGTCTTACTTTTTGCAACAGCACGGATGGACCTGGAGATTATTATGCTATGTGAAATAAGCCAGGCAGAAAAAAAATACCATATGATCTCACTTATATGTGCAATCTAATGAACAAAATATATTGATGGACAAAATAGAAACAGGCATAGAGGCATGGATACATGGAACAGACTGACAGCTGTCAGAAGAGAGAGGAACAGAGGGGACTAGATGAAAGAAGGTGAAAAGGTGAGGAGATTAGCCAAAGAACATACATGCATAAGTGAAAGACATGGACAACAGTGTGGTGATGGCCAGAGGGAAGGGGGTTGGGGGCTAGAAGGCAGGCAAACTGGGAGCATGGAGGCATTTCTGTAACCGTGTCAAAAATAAAAAATTTAAAATATTAACATGATAGTATGGAGCTTATAACCTCTGTAGCAATAAAATGTATGACAACAATAGTACAAAGGAAAAGAAGGAAAAAATATTTTTTCCCAAGGAGACTATATATACGTACACACACATACACAAGGTCTATGCAGAAAAATTCCAGCTATTGTTGATATAACAAGAAAAAGTCCGGCTACTGTCAATATTGTTAATATTGTTAATATAATCAATGTAACCCGGCGGCCAAGGAGAGTGGACTAGAATAACTGTGTGTAAACAAGGACGACTTCACTGTACTAGTCAGTGGGGGTGTTAGAAGCCACTGAGTGAGCATGTATACTTTGTGGTTGTCACATTCAAAATGACTGAGCAAGTAGAGCAACAAATCTGCATCAAATTTTGTGTTAAGTTTGAACATTCCTCCACAGAAATTATTCAGATAATTCACAAGACCACAGCTGTGGGCAACTGGTGATCGGTAGCTTTATCCTAACAATGCGCCAACTCTTGCATCACAACTCGTGCCGAGTTTCTTTCGGCAAAACACCAAATCCCAGGCAACTCAGCCCCGCTATGGCCCAGATTTGGGACCCCAGATTTCTGGCTTTTCTCAAAATTAAAATCACCTTTGAAAGGGAAGAGATTTCAGACCGTCGATGAGATTCAGGAATATATGATGGGGAAGCTGATGGTAATTGGGAGAAGTGTGTGAGGTCCCAAGGTACCTACTTTGAAGTGGACTGAGGCATCACTGTCTTGTGTACAATGTTTCTTGTATCTTTTTCAATAAATGTCTCTTTTATTCATAGTCTGTGGCTGGATACCTTCTGGACAGACCTCATATATCATAGTGCTAATGAAAAGAGATAAATGAATTGCTGAAATATTAAAAGTTCTTTAGGCACTATTTTTTATATTTTCATTATAAATATTCATTACTTTTGTTAACAGAAGACAAATATACATATAAAGCTGACATTAATTTTCTCAGAATATCTTATAAATTCAAGCAGAAAGACTTCAGAAGCCTCTCTTTTGCCTCTATTTTACATCTTAAAACTAAAATTAGATGATTTTTTGAAACAACTTTTTACAACCAATATTTTTACTTATTTGTTGATTCCTCTGGAATCTGACAAACTAAAGTACTCATATTAAATATCTCACTGATATTATACACACAATTTCTTACTAAAGGATTCTTAAACTAAAGGGATGAATTGTAAAGGCTTAAAGGAATTTTTATTTTTATACAAAGATATATATATATACCCTGCATTTTATTTTTATACATAGAATATATATATATACCCTGCATTTTACTCAATAGAAACACACCTAAAAGATAGAAAAGTAATTGAAATTCAAATCATTTGCTCCCTTTTGCTCCAGTTTACATTTATATAACCTATTGACCTGCTGTCACTTCCTGCTTTTGCAGTCCTGACAGATTTTCTGATTTAGGCACAAACTTTTATGCCATCTTTTTTTATATTCTGCTTATCAAATGGAAGGACAATGACAAGAAAGTTGAAGTTACTCTGAAAGGCTTAGAGACATGAAGAAAAGTCGTTTGCAGTAGAAGATAGAATCACACACTTTTTTGCCATTCCAAGTGTTGAGGATTCACAAGACTTTCTATGTGTTGACATCTCATACTCATTGTATAGGACAATTTCATGTTCTTTTATTTGCAAGATTTAAAACAGACAAAATTTTCCCAAGAAGAAACAATAGGTTGAGAGTTAGTGGAGACGATTGCTATTTTTGGATAATCATTTTAGACCAGGGTTCTAGAAAAATACAAAAGCCACTTAGAAAGTTTCTTATCATTTATTGTATTTAGGTAACCCCTGATAGACATGATGATTTCAACATGTTATTTTCATATTGCTCTATTTTAATACCATAAAATGTTCTTCATTTAACAAATATAGTTTGATTATCAGATATAACCAAAACATATCATTAGACAATATCATGGATATTTTTAAAAAGTACAAAATACTCCCTCTGTCCTTAATATGTTAATATACTTTCAATGATAAATTAGAACCACCTATGAAAAGGCTGTTAATTTATCAGATCATTTGTGATAATTCTCTTGCAATCACTGATTTTTATTTGATGAATAATAGTCCAGTTACATGCAGGCTTTTGAAAATGCAAATTCACATGGACGTCCTGAAGTCCCATGGTGAATTACTGTAAAATCTACTTTGTATATTTATAATTATTTTTCTCATTATAAGATTTTTTTTCTTTGCACTGGATTTACCAAGTTGAAAATCATTACAGCAAGATGAAATTTTTCTCATGATCATTTAAAATATGCTATGAACCAAATTTTAAAAAACTCTTGAAAACTATAAGCATGTATTTTTACTCACATAATACATAACTCAGAGATTTAAACATTTACTCACTACATAACATTTTCTCCATACGAGGTGAATGCAACTTAAACCTAGGACATCCTTGCCATTCACACAAAAAAAGTATTTGTCCTGGGGAGACAGTCATAAAAAATGTAACACAGGCATCTCAGTCTCTTGCAACAGACTTTCCCTGTTTTCTCCTCACCAGGTCAGCATGCTGGCTGAACTGCTTTTTCCTGTAAGAACTTCTCTCCAGATCATTGTGAAGATATAAAAAGCAAACAGGACTTGCTGTGGTACACACAAGGGGCAGCAATGTGACATGAGTCTTGCTGTCACAAGCACAAAGGAAGTACACGACGGATCTAGGATTGAGGGAGGAGGAGGGGCCGCCTGGGAAATGAAAGGGCTGGATTGATGTTTTGCAGACTAAAAAGTGCAAGGAACTCTGGAAGTTTCAATAGGGAAATAGTAAGATTGGATTAGTTTTGATAGAATAATCAGATCTAATAGAAAGTTTCCATATTTAGCAAAAAAGTGACCATTTTAAAATACACGAATAGATGGTATATATACTAACCACCAAAAACATGTAGAATACTAAGTGATTTATATTGCATATTATTATTGATAGTGGACATCAAAACATTTTACATTGGATTTTAAAGAATACCCCATGTGTTACTTATGAAACACTTCTGCAAAAACACATAGAAAAGCAGCAGGCTAACATAAGTTTTATTTCCAGTCTTTCAGAAGTGAACTACCAAGTAAGAAGAAATGGCATAAGTAAATAGTAAATGGAAGTACATATGAAGCCGTATCCCTGGTGATATTGTCATCTAACTCCCAGTCAGTAATATAATTTGTTCTTCTTTTACTAAGTTATTTTAAATTTGAAGAGGATTTTGTTTATAGTATTAGATAGCAGTTTTTAAAATTGATTAATATTTAATACCAGTAAAATAATTAAAAAGCTTAGTTACAGGCAAGCTTTCCTTATTGATATTTAATATAAATCACAGATTATGCAATTAGTATTCTATCAAGTTATTTTATGATGGAGATCAATTCTTAGAAAAAAAGAGAAACACATTTTCTAATTTTAATTTAAGATTTAAAGAATCTCATTTAAAAAAGCAAATTTATAGGAGTAACTTGTGAATTGCTTATTTACATATTACTCATTTTTAAAATAATTTATGAGCACATAGTAGATACCAGATTTTATTCTAAACATTAGAGACAGAAAGGTGAATAAGATATTATCCCTGGATAGCTTATATTTATCAAGGGAAAAGAGATTTGCTGAAGATGCAGTGAGAATACAAACCAAAAAAGAAAAAGCTGATTACTTGGTTAAAATGGAAGGGCAGCAGGAAAGGCTGCAGAGAAATGGTCATACTTGAATGGAGCCTTAAATACCCTTAGAAAGTTTGCCAAATAAATCTTAAGCTGAGCAACAAAATGCACCTGACCTATTATAGACTATAAACATGGTGCACATTGTGACTCAGTATAAAGAATAATTCCTCTTCGTGAAAGTCCATAGCACAAATCCAAAAGGTCGCCTTTACCTTACAAACCTACAGCTAAAAGAGATGTTCGTGTAAATGGGGAGGAGACACCCCATCAGAGCATCCTGGGTGTCAAAACAACCTTAATAGTCACATTTCCAACCCTCAGCTTGTGAAGAAATATGCAAAAGGAAATGAATTTTTCTTGGATACAGATGATTTCCTAGTTTTTTACATAAATAATCCATTTAACTTTGTGGACATGTAATAGTTAATACTAAATTCTATTACAAAATTCAGGTATAAAACTTGCCTAATTGTTTCAAAGTCTACATTATGAAATCATCCTGAGATCATAATAAATGTGGCAAATTTTCCATTGCTGAGAAACATATATTTGAAAACAGATATCTTTCTAGACATTGTTAAAATTTTTATGTATTGTTTATATGCTGAAATTTTCCAAGATTTCAGTATAGTAACAATAATGTTAAAACCCTCATCAAATAAATAACCATAAAGGAAATATGTGATAATCAAATTTAAGTTTCTAAATGTCCACTCCTTTACCTCTCCCTCTCTCCGCACACACACAAACACACACACACAATGAGGAACACTTTAGGTAAAATATGTTTATTCCTTTTTTAATGCTAGATATAAAGTAAATTTAGAAAAAAGTCATAAAAATAATACTCATTGTGGAGTTTATTACACACAAACATGTGAAATTTTTCTTAGTAACATACTAAGAAATTTAACTTTCTCAATAGTATTTTTAATCCTGACAGGGATTTTAGAGATAGAAATATTGCCTTATCACCATAGAAAAAGTATCACTCTTCTCAATTTGGGGGGTTTTGGTTTTTTTTTCATTGTAGAATGTTAGTAGAAAAACAGGCTGTAAATAGTCAAACTATTTTCAGTGTTCTAAAGAAGAGCCTGGCTGGTGCGGCTCAGCGGGCCAGGTCCCCAGGAAGGGGTGCACAAGAGACAACTACACATTGATGTTTCTCTCCCTCTCCTTCCCTTCTCCGCTCTCTAAAAATAAATAAATAAAATCTTAAAAACATAAGAAAAATGTCCCATTCTATCATATGCAGTACTTTGATCTTATTAAATTACAGAGGATATCTAAAACATGACTAGTTCTCTCTCTTGCAGCCTGTCATGACAGATGCACTCTTAGCACCGTGCCTGATATAAATAGGTGTTTGACCTCTGCTTGTTGAATGAATAATAGATCTACTTTACATACAGTGAAATGAGCCAGAGATTCATCAGACAGTGCTAGAAAACTGATGCCATGCACACCTAGCCATCAGAAGGACATGAGAACAGAGAAGCACAAGTTAGTAAATCACTGTGTAAATCATGCTTTGTCAAATACCCATAGTGCACTTACTGATACTAATGAGATAGTTAATAATCAGTGCTTTTTTGAAGCTTCTGCCATGTTTGGGGAAAATATTTTATTTCCCCCCCTTGGGGATGCCTGGGGAAATGCTTGCTATCACCAATGAGATGTGATCAAGGTTTTGGAAGATATGCCAGGAGATTAAATAATTTAATAAAAGAGTAATACATGTTTCCATTCGTTGACTCTCAAAATTTATCACTGTTATTTCCTATTTAATAAAACTGAAATTCTTACACATCCAAAATAGAGCATTATGACATATTTCTTAGTTTGTATACCTTATCTGATGTCTGTCATAGTTCATGCTCTGTTATAGTTCCTAGAGCTACTTCAAGTTATTGCACAGTTACGGGAGGAGGTGAGGTTGGCCACCAAAGCATCTCTTACTTGCTCACTTGGATCCCCTCCCGCTCTGAACTCAAAGCAGACACTGCGTTGAGCACCGTGGGTATGTAGCTGACATAAGCTCTTTGAGAAAGAAATTTCATATAACATAGAAAAAGCACTGTGTCCACTTTGTCAAATGTGGGAAAGACAAATCACTCATTCCAATCTAATTTTATCACGCCACAATCAGATTTATAAGTAATACTTGAAGCAGTCCTTCAGGAACTGTTGTTATCCAACTTTAGTATAAGGGGAAAAGGAAATTGCCTATTGTTTCTAAAATATCCCATTGGACAATAAAATATTAATAGAATAAAGGGCACATAAAGCATAAATAAGTAAATAATGCTATTTAAGTAGAGAGAATAAAATCATCACACAATTGGCCCTGGCTGGGTATCTCACCGGGTAGCTCAGTTGGTTAGAGCATTGCTCCAATGTGCCAAGGTTGTGGGTTTGATCCCCAGTCACAGCACATACAAGAATCAAACTGATGTCTCTCTTTCTCACTCCCTCTCTAAAATGAAATTCTCTTTAAAAAAGAAATCATCACTCAATCAAATGTAACACATCTTGCTGGGGGATGAAGATGAAAGTGCTGTTCCACTTAGATTTTGGCATCCACTTAAATTCATTTTTTTAAAAATAGATATGTATTTGACATAATTCATTGCCATTTTTCTCACTTGAGTTTTATGATGCATATTATGCATATGAACCTAGGTCATGCATATAAATTGTGTTTCTATAATATCATACTTTCTGGATCTCTGGTAAATATAGAATACTTACTGAATACTAATGCTATAGAATCACCCTACAATCACATTCATAATGAAGTTCTTATATGCTGATTCCCTTGGTCACATGTAGAACATAGGCATTTTATGTTTAATGCAAGTATAAGGTATGCTGGAATCTATGACAGATTATACTAGTTAAACTCAAGGAAAGAAAAACAAAGCAAAGTCACTGGAAAGTTCACTTATAAATCTGTGTGTTAGTATATTTCCTTTTACATTCAGGGACTTGATTTTAAGAATTAATAGCTCTACTCTGTCATTATGTATTTTCTTTTTGCTCCAAAACAGTGAAAGGAATTTGATGTTTATGATAAGGAAAATACTGTTTTATATCAGTATCAACTAGAAGAACATGAAGTAAATAGGGACTTTATGCATATTTTTTACATATATAACATATACATTAAAATAATCCTAGAACCACAATTCTAACCAGCATTTACTCTAAGGAATAATTCCTTATAACATAAAATGATGGGTATTATGTACATTTTGGTGAATAATTTAATATGTGAGCAGTTTTTATGGGTAAGAATAAATCAGACTTAAATTTTAAAAAACTTTTCTTTTTTTCTGTTTCTCTTCCTTTTTAAGCCTTTCCCAGATATTAAGTTAGACATATCCCCAAAGGGATATAGTAAAAATGATCATTATGCATTTTATGCCAGATTTTAAAATGTCATATAATAGACCAATACCATTATAAACTCCTTACCTTTGACAAATGAGCAAAGAGAATACAATGGGACAAAGATAGTCTTTTCATAAAATACTGATGGAACAGCTGGTCATTTACACACAGAAAGGAGAATGTGGACATAGAATTTAGTTCCTTCACAAAAATGAACCCCAGATAGATTATAGACCTAAGTATAAATGCAAAATTATACAACTCTTAGAAGATAACATAGAAGAAAACCTATATGACCTTGGGTTTGGCTGTGACTTTTTAAATAAAACACTAAAGACACAATCAAGGCAGTCAAGAGAAAGAAAAAACAAGCCACAGACTGAGAGACAATATTTGTAAAACATACATCTGACAAAGGACACTTATCCAAAAAATACAAAGAACTCTTAAAACAACCTGTTAAAATGGGCAAAAGATCTGAAGATACCTCACCAAAAATATATACAGATCTCAAATAACCACAAAAGAGATGCCCAAGTTCATAAGGCATCAGGGAAATGCTAATTAAAACAATAAAATATCACTACCCAATCATCAAAATAGTTAAAATCCAAAATACTGACACCACCAAAAGCTGGCAAGAATGTAGAGCAAGAGGAACACCCATTCACTGCTGATTGGCATGTAACATGGCACAGTCACTTTGGAAGACAGTCTGGCAATTTCTTATAGAACTAAGCGTAGGCTTACCATACAATTCAGCAATTGCACTTCTTAGTATTTACCCAAGAGCTGCAAACTAATGTCCACACAAAAACCTGCACACAGATGATTACAGCAGCTTTCTTTTTATATTTGCCAAAAATTTAGAAGTAACCAGTACATACTTCAATAGGTGAATGGATAAATAAACTGTGTACACCCAGACAATGAAATATTAGTGTGCACTAGTGGTGGTTGATTGTGCAGTGCATTATTTATTTGTGTACTTCTCTTAAATATCACTAATATATAATAACATACTTAAACATCTCCTCTTTACACCACCTTCTTTAGACATTTTTTGTAAGTGTTTCCCTATTTAAGATGAAAATCATAGAGCAGCCACCTTTTCCTACAAATTCCTCCTGCTATTTATCCTCACTACATTTGTTGCCTGTATTTTTACTTGATATTGTTTGCACTCTGGTCTGTTATGACATGCCTGTCTTCTGGCTTTCTCTACAGTTCATCTCCAAATTATAAAAAATATTATATACATGTGTAATATATCATATAAATTATGTTATAATATATTATTAAATATTACATAAATGCAATATTGTTCAAATATAATATATATTAAATATATCGTGTAATTTTATTATAGTTATATGCTATATTAACTTATATATCAATTATTGTGTTAATTTTTAACAGCAAAGCTAACTGGTACATAAGAATTACATTTTTTCCTCTTTAAACCTATCATCACAGCATTTTTGCCATTTAAAGAAAATGCTTCTAATGTCAAAATAAAATCTTTTTTGTCTTACTTTCCTTCATTCATTTAAATTCAAATCATATTTAATTTTCTTGCACTTTAAGTTTCTTGCACTTTTAATAGCTGTTATCTATTTACAAAAGAATAATGAAAATTTTCCATATCCACAGTATATGTACCCTATCCCAAATTTCATGTGTGTCTCCAGTCCATTTCCCAGACCTTTGCTCCTAGGCCCTCAAACCCCTGCTCTACTGAGACCTATTTTCATTTGGGGCCTGCATCAGTGCAGCTATCTCCCTAAGATTATATTTCACCATCTGTGGTTTCATTTTTCCCTGAATCCCAAGTGATTTTCTTTTTTCTATTTTTTTTTTTACTTTACTTTTATTGTGGACACTATTACAAATGTCCCCATTCCCCCTGCTTTGCTGCCCTGTCCCCCTTCCCATTGGCCAGCACAACACCATTGCCTGTGTCTATGGGTTATTTCTTTTACATTTTTCCCCTTTGCTCTGCAAAAATAACCTAAAAAAAAAAAGCCTTCTAGTTCCCTTTTCTTTTAAATTGTATTTGTTTTGTTGATATTGTGTATTATCTCAAATTATTTTTCTCCTCTCTTTATGAAATTAACTGTTTTTTTAATTTAAAAAATTTTCTCTTATGCTGCTGGTTTTGGTTGAGTATTCATAGCAATAATGAAGGGTCCAGCTGATGTGCTTCCTACTACGTTACTGTGTAAGTAAGGACAGGGTAAAGAGCACGTAATTCAGAAGTGTTAACTCAGATACTAGGACCCAACAGCGTACTAAATTTCTTTAGAGAAAATCCCTGTAGCTTTTGACTAGGGACTGAAAAAATGCTTGCTATGCTCTCATATTAAGGAAGGTAGGTAGGATGATTGAATTGTCTAATTGTTTCATAGTTAAATATAGAACCGGTCTTCCTTTTATAGACTTCTTCTGACTAACCATTTTTCACATAAGCTGTGTATATCCTGGACAGCAGCTTACCTTATTCATTTCATCTATCACTTTAGTTTACATACTTTGTTTTCCAGAAATTTATTAAGTTCTCATATGCTGATGATCACATCATATGCTTTCTGTTTGGCTTGATGGGGTTACTTCTTCTGTAGTTTTCATGGAATGAAAATGGGGATTCAGAAGGCAGAGAAAAAATGTCCACCCTCTAGCCATGATTAAATAGAAAAATTTTAAGTTAGCTTTTATATACTTACTAGGAATAGTCAACATTTATACCAATATATGTATACAATTTCCTAATACAAAAAGAAAATTGTTCTTCTTAAATACACATGTCCCCTAAAAATTATTCACATCAAAGACATTATTTTAAAGTGATTTTTGAAATTTATATGTATTATTTTTAAATAGGAAGGGAAAAAACGGCATTTCTGAAATGTTGTATTTAATATGTATATTATTGTGCAAGATAATGAAACATATCTAGTTAAAAAACTATTTTGAGTTATTGATGAGATGGCAGAGGAATAACTGGAAGCTACACTAACCTCCTCTCAGGATCAATCTGGAATTACAACAAAATTTTAGAAAAAGCATCTTTAATAACCAACTGAACATTAGTTAAAAGAGAAGCCTCATGACCACAGACAAACAGAAGAAATACTTTACCACAGCATGATTGTTAGGGAGTGCAGAGGAGATGTAAGAGGGCTGGCTGGACTCCCACCAGAGGCAGCTGAAGTGACAGGGTTATTTCAGCATCCAGGGTGTTCCCCCTAAGCAGTGTGGGGTCTAAACCCCAAGATGGGCTCCCAGTCTATAGCACCAGAGCAGGAAAGAAACCCAGATAACATCCAGCTATGAAGAGCAGTAAGGTCTCTGTCTTGCCAGGAAAAGATGGCTAGAGATGCAGAGGGCCTATTAAAGGGCCAAAGCACAAAATTTTGTTTGCAGCCACTTACCCTGGATGCCAGAAAAGGGAGGGCAGAGTACAGTAGAGACGTTTCAGGAGGATCTGGGGTTGGTGGCTCTGAGGAGAGACCTGAAAGAACAGCTACCAGGATCCTTGTGCTAAGTCATTTCCCGCATGCAGGAGCCATCTCTCTCAAGCAGAGCACTCTTCTTTGAATGGTATCAACCTGAGGGAAATCAATAGCCCCACCTACAAGAATTACTCCACCCCACACTATGATGCTTGAGCCTTGCAGCTAATTACAGATTGATTAGATTAACAACTGATTAGTTGTTAGCAGCTGATTAGCTTAACATTTAAGGTGGAAATACAAAGAAACAGCCAAAATGGGAACACAAAGAAACAGACCACAAATGAATGAAAAAGAATTTTCCAGAAGAACTAGATGAAATGGAGGCAAGCAATTTATCAAGTAGAGAGTTTGGAGTAATGACTATAAGGATACTCAACAGCATGAAAAAAGACATAGACCCTATTTAAAAAAAAAGTCAGTCAGAAATAAAGAATGCAATACCTGAAATGAATAATAGACTAGAGGGAATAAATAGTAGGTTAAATGAAACAGAGGATCAAATCAGTGTTTTGGAAGAGAAGAGAGAGAGAAAGAAAAAAACAAACCAGGCAGAGTAGCAAAAATAAAAAAGAATTTTAAAAAATGAGGAGAGCTTAAAAAAATCTTAATATGAAGCATAACAATATCCATCTCATGGGAATAACAGAAGAAGAGGGTAAGCAAGAGACTGAGAACCTATTTGAAGAAATAATGCATGAAAGCTTCCCTAATCTGGTAAAGAAAAAAGTCACACAAGTCCAGGAAGCTCATGGAGTCCCAAACAGTTTGGACACAAAGAGGCCTACAATGAGACACATCATGATTAAAATGACAAGGCTTGAAGACAAGGAGAGAATCCTAAAAGCCACAAAAGAAAAGTAGGTCGTTACCTACAAGGCAGCACTAAATAGACTGTCACCTGATTACCCATCAGAAACATTTCAGGCCAGAAGGGAGTGATATGAAGTATTCAAAATGATGAAAAGGAAGGACCTACAACCAAGACTGCATTACCCAGCAAGGCTATCATTTAAAATCAGAGAAGAAATAAGGAGCTTCCCAGACAAGAAAAAGCTAAAGGAGTTTGTTAACACCAAACCAGTACAGGAGCAAATGTAAAAGGGCTTGCTTTAAAAAGAAGGAGAAAAAGAGACAGAAAGAAAAAAAAAAAAAAAACAGAGGAAAACAGTCTAACAATAAAATGGCACTAAATACATATCTATCAAGAATCACCTTAAATGTAAATTGTTTAAGTGCTCCAACCAAAAGACATAGGGTATCTGAATGGACAAGAAAACAAGACCCATAAATATGATGTCTCAAAGAGATCCATCTCAAATCAAAAGATACACACAGATTAAAAGTAAAGGGATGGAAAAAGATATTTCATGCAAATGGAAAAAAAAAGCTAGGGTACCAGTACTTATATCCAGCAAAACGGACTTTAAAACCAAGGCTATATAGTAAGAGATAAAAAAGGACACTACATAATGATAAAGGAAATAATCAAACAAGAGGATATAACCCTAGTAAACATGTACACACCCAACATAGGTGCACCTAAATATGTAAAGCAAATCTAGATGGACATAAAAGGAGAGATCAACAGAAATACAGGTATAGTTGGAGATTTTAACACCCCATTGATTTCAGTGGATAGAACTGACAGAAAATCAACAAGGTGGGAGCAGCCTTAAATGACACACTAGATCAAATGGATTTAATTGATATATTCAAAGTATTTCACCCGAAAGTAGCAAAATATACACAGTTTTCAGGTGTACATGGAACATTTTCTAGGATAGACCATATCCTAGAAAACAAAACAAGACTCAAGAAATTTAAGAAGACTGAAATCATATCAACCATCTTCTCTGACCACAGTGCTATAAAACTAGAAATCAGTCACAAGAACACTGGAAAACATGCAAAAACATGAAAGCTAAATAACATGTTATTAAACATGTAAGGGTCAACAATGAGGTCAAGGGATAAATCAAAAGATTCCTTGAAACAAATGAAAATTAAAACACAGCAATCCAAAATCTGTGGGGTGCTAGGAAAGCAATCCTAAGAGGGAAATTCATAGCATTACAGGCCTATCTCAAAAAAACAAGAAAAAGTTAAAAAAAAAATTCTAACTTCACATGTAAAGGAACTTGAAAAGGAGCAACAAACAAAGCCCACAGTGAGTAGAAGGAAGGAAATAATTAAAATCAGAACAGAAATAAATGAAATAGAGCCTAAAAAAAAATACAAAAGATCAATGAATCCAAGAGCTGGTTCTTTGAAAAGATAAACAAGATTGACAAACCTTTAACCAGACTCATCAAGAAAAAAAGAGAAAGGACTCACATATATAAAATCAGAAATGAAAGAGGAGAAATAATAATAGACACCAAAGAAATACAAAAGATTATAAGAAGATATTATGAAGAAGTATATGCCAAAAAACTGGACAAACTGGACAAAATTGATAAAGTCCTATAAACATATAATTTTCCAGAAATAAATCAGGAAGAATCAGAGAATCTGAATAGACATATTACACCTAATGAAACTGAAGCAGTAATGAAAAAACTACCAACAAACAAAACATGGGTGAGATCACTTCACAGGTGAATTTTACCAAATATACCGAGAAGAATTAACACCTCTCCTTTTCAAAATATTTCATAAAATTCAAGAGGAAGAAATGCTCACAAACTCATTTTATGGGGCCAGAATTATCCTAATTCTGAAACCGGATAAAGATACTACAAAGAAAGAAAATTATAGGCCAATATCACTGATGAACATAGATGCTAAAATCCTCAACAATATATTAGCAAACCAAATACAGCAGTGCATCAAAAAGATCATACACCATGATCAATTGGGATTTATTCTGGGAACACAAGGTACAACATTCACAAATCAATAAGTGAGATTTACCACATAAACAAAATGAAGGATAAAAACCACATGATTCTATCAATAGATACAGAAAAAGCTATTGATAAATGCTAGCACCATTTATGATAAAATCTCTCAGCTAAGAGAGAATAGGGGGACCATACCTAAACATAATAAAGGATATATAGACAAACACACTGCCAGTATCATACTCAATGGGCAAAAACTGCAAGCATTCCCCTTAAGATCAGGAACAAGACAGGGATGTCTGCTTTCACCTCTCCTATTCCACATAGTACTAGAAGTCCCAGCCACAGCAATCAGACAAGATGAAGAAATAAAAAGCATCCAAACTGGAAAGGAAGCAGTACAACTGTCTTTATTTGCAGGTGACCTGATACTGTACATAGAAACACTAAAAATCCCACCAAAAAACTACTAGAACTGATAAATGAATTCATCAACGTAGCAGGATACAAAATCAATATTTAGAAATCAGTTGCATTTTTATATGCCAATAATGAACTAACAGAAAGGGAAATTAAGAAAACAATCGCATTCACAATTTCTTAAAAAAGAATAAAATGCCTAGGAATAAATGTAACCATGGCTGTACAAACCTACATTTGGGAAATTATAAGACACTGAAGAAAGAAATTGAAAAGATGCAAATAAGTGGAAGCACATACAGTGTTCATGGATAGGAAGAATAAACATCATTAAAATGTCCATACTACCCAAAGCAATCTGTAGATTCAACACAATTCCTGCCAAGTTTCCAATGACATATTTCATAGAACTAAAACAAATATTTCAAAAATTTATATGGAACCCAAAAAGGCCCCACATAGCAATAACGATCCCAAGAAAGAAGAACGAAGTTGTAGTAATCACGCTTCCTAATATCAAAGTATACGACATGGCCATAGTATTCAAAATAGTATGGTACTGGCGTAGAAACAGACGTATAGATCAATAAAACAGAATAGAGAGCTCAGAAATACATGCACACTTTTATAGTCAATTAATATTCAACAGAGGAAGAAAGCACATACAATGGGCTAAAAATAGTTTATTCAATAAATGGTGTTGGGAAAATTGGACAGATATGGGCAGAAAAATGAAACTAGACCACCTTCTTATAACACACACAAGATTAAATTCAAAATGGATCAAAGACTTAAATGTTAGCCCGGAAACAATAAAAATCCTAGAAAAAAACTTATGCATCAAAATCTTAGACATTGTCTGTAGAAATGTTTTATTGTATATAGCTCCCTAGGCAATGGAAACAAACAAACAAAATTAAACAAACAGGACTTCATCAAACTGAAATGTTTTTGCACAGCAAAGGAAATCATCAACAAAATAAATAGACAACCCACAGAATTGGGAGAACATATTCACTGATACATTTGATAAGGGGTTAAATCCAAAAATTTATAAAGTACTTACAAGACTCAACACCAAAAAAACAAACAATCCAATTAAAAAATGGGCAAAGGATGCCAATAGACACTTCTCAAATACTACATACAGATGGTCAATAGATATATGAAAATATGTTCAAAGTCTCTAATCATCAGAGAAATGCAAATAAAAAACACAATGAAATGTCATCTCACATGTTTCAGATTGGCTATCATCAATAAATCGACAAACAATAAGAGCTGATGAGGATGTAGAGAAAGGGGAATCCTTTTGCACTGTTGGTGGGAATGCAAACTGGTGCAGCCACTGTGGAAAGCAGTATGAAAATATCTCAAAAATTAATTTGAATTTCAGTGTCTCTGGTTAAAAATGTATCTTCCTTTTGATCCAGCAACCCCACTTCTGGGAATAAATCCAAAGGCACCCAAAACAATAATTCAAAAGAACATAAGCACCCTTATATTCATTGCACCATTATTTATAATCACCAAGATATGGAAGCAGCTCAAGTATCCACCAATACATGAGTGAATAAAATAACTATGGAACATTTACACAATGGAATTCTGCTTCACTGTAAAAAAGAACATTTTACCCTTTGCAACGGTATGGAAGGATTTGGAGAACATTATGCTAAGTGAAATAGGCCAGTCAGAGAAAGACAAATGCCATATGATTTCACTCATATGTGGAAGCTAATGAACAAACTGAACAAGCAAAACAGAGACAGACCCATAGATAGAGAACAGATGACAGCTAGTGGTAGGGGAGATTAAGGGGTGAAGGGGTTGAGAAAAAAGGAAAAAGGACTCATGGACATGAACAACAGTGTGGTGATTGCTGGGGGGAAGGAGTATAAGGGGACTAAATGGTGATGGGAAAAAAGACAATAAAAATAGAAAAAATTATTTCACAATATTTTGCCTAGAAGAGTATTAGCTACCTCATGGCATACCATGAGTTTAGTAGTTTTTATTTGCTTTCTTTACAACAAAATTCATAGATCAAGTTGATGGACCATCAAACATTAATTGGTTATTATATAAACATATTTAGCAGCTGCATTTATTTTATAAACAAAGGCAGGTCAAATATGTCACATGAAAAAAGGATTTAAATTAGTTGTACATAGCCTGTTATTGATTATTCAGATATGAAAACTAATTTTTAGTAATGAGTTTTTCATGTAACTAATCAAGTTTAGTTTCTAAACTTGAAGAAACCATTAATTTGTCTTGTTAAAATGATCTATTTTAATGGGTTTTTCGTAATTCCCTATATGGCTACTAATGACTTTAAATATAAAAGTTATCTCATGTTTAATCTATTCCTAGGTTTATTTTCCTGAATCATTATGAAATCATTGAAGCATTGGCATTTTTTCTACAGAAATCAACAGCCGAGCACATTTAAAGAACAATTTGTATAAAGCCGAAAAGCCTTCTCAGAGCGGAATAAAATGGCAGTTTCCTTATACAGCAACTCTTTGGCAAGAAGAGCTTGAAAATGGACCTTTCAAATGTCATTTACATGTTAGGTATTCTCAATGCTCCAAAATTTCAGAATGCTAAGAAACTACACCTCTTTATTGGAAATTACATGTATTTTCCAGTTGTTAGTGCCGATTTTCCAGCAGTAACATTTTCCCTGTGATACTATGGTACTAGCAAACATGACCTAGTCACTTCGTTATAACCAGTTTCCTGCTCAATTACCTTGCCTGCATTGGTCTGACAATGATTTTTTTGTAAAAGCACAGTGATTATAGTTTAATAAAAATGTATTTTTAAATTACCATTGGTATGCCACTCAAGATTGATTATGGTTTTATGTCATTTATGTAGGACCCATTTCTATATTGATGATAGTTCAGTTGCTGTACCCAGCTATGTTCTTATCAAGAATTTATTAACTTTCCTTAATGTGACAAAATGTTTGATAACCTAGATTGCTTATATTTCAGATTTGTCTTTGAGATACAACTTCCATAACTTTATCAGCTTTCCAAAGGAGATTTTTTCTCACATATTAAAAAATAGGGTGAATATGGTGAAGAGGATATTTTTACTCCATTTTACGCTCCTGCCTCCTTTGTCAAATATTAATTGGCTCTAGAGACCACGGGTTTATTTCTGGGCTCTCTATTCTGTTCTATTGATCTATGTGTCTGTTCTTATACCAGTATTAGACTGTTTTGATTACAGTGGCCTTGTGATATAGTTTGATATTAGGCATTGTGATCCCTCTTACTTTGATCTTCTTTTGCAAAATTTCTGCAGCTAAGCAGGGTCATTTATGGTTCCATATAAATTTTTGAAATATTTTTTCTATATCTGTGAAACATGTCATTGATGTTTTAAAAGGGAGTGTGTGGAATCTATAAATTGCTTTGGGTAATATGGACATTTTGATGCTGTTAATTCTTCCAATCCATGAACATGGTATATGCTCCCATTTATTTGTGTCTTCTTTAATTTCTTTCTTCAGTGTTGTGTAGTTTTCTGAGTATAGGTCTTTTACCACCTTGGTTAGGTTTATTCCTAGGTACTTTATTTTTCTTGTCTCAACCACCAACTTACACCATACACTAAAATAAACTCAACATGGATAAAAGACAAATATAAGTTGAGACACCATAAAAGTACTAGAGGAGAACATAGGCAGGAAAATTTCAGATATTCCATGCAGCAATATTTTCACCCATTGCAAGGGACCCCAAGAGCAAGGGACATAAAGGAAAGAATAAATAAATGGGACTTCATCAGTATAAAAAGCCTCTGCACAGTTAAAGAAAACATCAGCAAAATGAACATGGAACCAACCATATGGGAATATATTTGCTAATGATACCTCTGATAAGGGTGTGATCTCCAAAATAGATAAAGAACTCACATGATTCCACTCCAGGAAGACAAATAACACAATTTAAAAATGGGCAAAGATCATTGAAATTAAGAACAATCTGACAGTAACCAGAGGGGAGGTGAGAGGGGATAATGGGAGGAAAAGGGGAAGGGTTTTCAGGAACGTCTATAAAGGACACATGGATGAAACAAAGGGGGCGGTGAGATCAGGGGTGGGAGGTGGGGGTGATTGGGGTTGGGGGGGAGTTGTGGGGGGAAAATGGAGACAACTGTACTTGAACAACAATAAAAAAATGAAAACAATAGAAAGAAAAAAAACCTCATAGACAAAGACAAATGTATGATGACCAAAGAAGGGAAGGGGGTAGAGTAGGGAAAATATAATTATCGATAGAAAAAGACTTGACTTTGGATAATGAAAGCACAGTAATGTAGATCAATAATGTCTAAAAAAAATTGTATACTTGACAAAAATGGGCAAAGAACTTGAACAGACACTTCTCCAAGGAGGACATACAGAGGGCCTAGAGACATATGAAAGGATGCTCAGCATCACTAGCCATCAGAGAAATGAAAATTAAAACCACGATGAGATACCACTTCACACCAGTGATAATGGCCATCATAACCAAATCAACAAACAATGAGTGCTGGTGAGGATGTGGAGAAAAGGGAACCCTAGTGCATTCTTGGTGGGAATGCAGACTGGTGCAGCCACTGTGGAAAACAGTATGAAATTTCTTCAGAAAACTAAAACTGGAACTGCCTTTTGACCCAGCAATTCCACTGCTGGGATTATGCCCTAAGAATCCTGAAACACCAATTAAAAAAAACCTATGCACCCCAACATTCATAGCAGCACAATTTATAATAGCCAAGTGCTGGAAGCAACCTAAATGCCCATCAGTAAATGACTGGATCCAAAAACTGTGTTACATTTACACAATGGAATTCTACACAGCAGAAAGAAGGAAGGAGCTTCTACCCTTTGCAATAGCATGGATGGATCTGGAGAACATTATGCCAGGCAGCAAAAGATAAATATCATGTGATCTCACCTATAAGTGGAACCTAATCAGCAAAACAAACAAGTGAGCAAAATATAACTAGAGACATTGAAATAAAGAACAAACTGATAGTAATCAGAGGGAAACGGATAACAAGGGAAAGAGGAGAAGGATCATCAAGGAACATGTATAAAGGACACATGGATGAAGCCAAAGGGGGGTAGGATTGAGGGTAGGAGGTGGGGTGGATGGGGCTGGGGAGACCCATGAGAAGAAAAATGGAGACAACTGTACTTGAACAACAATAAAAAAGAAAATATAAAGTAGGGAGAATATGTAAGATAGAACCTCAAAAATTCCAATAATTACATAAGAACATTCACTCTGAAGAACCTGCAAAACTGCATAGCATAGTGAGAATTTTAGATCATAAATACTTTATTTGTATATGGTTGGTATTTTCATTAAATTTATTTTGCTATATATGGGTAGGGAGAAAAAGCTTTGAGAAAAAATATTCTTTTCAAATTGTACTCAATTAAGACAGAATATAATATTCAAATTGTTTAGCAGATTACTCTTACAGTGCAAATTTTAATGTGCCCTACCAAAAATTTTGTTCATGGCTCAAAATATAAAATTTGGTAACATATGTTTATTGCTTTTAATGCCTTTTAGCAGTAACCCAGAATCCACTCCAGGCACTGGAGATCTTCTAACTCATGAATCAGACATAGTCTCTCTTGTCACGGAACTTAAACACTGCGAGGCCATGCATTTTCACAGGTTAATGATTTTCTTCACTGTGTGGTTTCTGCACAAGCACAGTACTCTCATCTGCCTTGTATATACCTATTAAACACATGCTTTAAGGCCCATTTAACCTTTATTTTTTCTATGAAGTATCCCTGAGACTTCTCCTTAACTGTTAAATGTTCCTGAATGTAAATTTTATAAAACTAAGTCTATCAATTGATATGGAGTATAATACAGTAGTTTCAAGGGAAGGTCCAGGAAAAATAGTGTTCAGCTGAATAACTCCTTTGCCACTTACTTAGGCGATATTTTTTAACCACATGGAGACAGTTTCTTATACACAAAAAAAAAAGAAAATGAGAATACCTGTTTAATAAGATATTGCTAAGATAAACTGAGTTATTTAGTTTATCTAGGTTGTAAACAAAGTATGTAGGAATTACTGTCACAAAGCATTGAAAAATGTTATGATTCTCTGTATTTTTATCCATACTATTAATAATAATAGTCATTGTGTCACATTGTGGAATGCTTCTGTTTGGCAGGGAAAAGTATAGTTGTTAGAAAAGAGGTAACATCTCACTCATTGTTGTCCTACCAATTCTGAGCACATTCGTTGGCACCAAGTGGTGCTCAAGAAAAAATAATTTTTTGAGTTTAATCATTACCCATATATAAAGTTAACATATCCCTCCATTTGCAGGTACAATGTTGGAGTCCAAACATAGAGAAGACGCAGTGGATTAGAAATTAAGAGGACTGCGATTTAAGACGGAGGTTGTTGTCTCTAATACGTTAGGCAAAGTTCTTAAACTCTTTGGGCCCTAGCTCTGTCATTTACCCAGTGAAGATTGTAATAGAAATAATTTTAGTGTGAAAGTTTTTACACACAAATACACATACCCAAAAAGATTGAGACAGGAAGCCATATGACCAGGTAAAAAATGTAAATCCATTTATTCATTTAACACATATATTTTTAATAATTTTAATTCATAAAACCCAGGGGATTGTACATCTATAACTTTGAAGGTAGATTTAATTATAACGTAAAAACATAAACACAGCCTTTAACCCATAGGCTGTTTACTCCTGATTTAGGAGGCTCAAGTGGCACCCGAATATGTTATGATTAGAGAACATAGTTCTACATTGTCATGACATGGAAATGGCCTGGCCTATATCAATGCTAACAGATGTTCTTTTAGCATAAGAGAAATTATATGTCTGAAGTACTACTTTAGTTCTCTGTATAGAAAAATTGAGAACAATTTTATAAGAATTAAGGATAAAATTAGGCTTTTACTAATTAATAGCAAGATTATAAACCATAACATTATAGAAACTAATGATTAATGTAAATTAGAAATTATCCAGGCTATATATATGTTCAGTTTACTGAAATCACTATATAAACTTTTGGTAACCAGATTATCTTTTGGTTCTTTAGAGTGAGCTTACCAACACAAACAAACAGTTGTCTGTCAAACATTTGGTGTCACAAAGTAATCTACTCACTTACTTTGAGATCCACTTGTTTATTCACTCATTTGAAATCACATGGTATTTCTTCAGTGCCTGAGATCAAACTTAAGTGTCCTAAATATATCAATATATTTTTACTCAGATTTTGTCATATCAATATGGTCATGATGACAATTCACTAACTTTTCCTAAACATCGTGATAACTAACCTAAATAAAACTAAGATATAAACACTGAGTGAAACAAACCATCTGTTTGATAGGCCTTTGTTCCTCTACTAGGTTTCACTGTAAAATTACCAGTATAAGAAAGCTAAACTCCATTATACAAATAGGCCATGTTAATATAAACTTGACATAATACATATATAATCGATGCCATTATAAAAAGGAAAAAAAAAAACCCTGAATTTATTTGTTATAGAAGTTACCTCTAAATATTAAATAAAATTTCATAAGAAGTTTAATGAAAATATGATACCTGCGTAGGAATTGTGCTTTATTTTGAAAGTCAGTATGTAGAAATGAGGATGATGATGATGATGACAGTAATGTTGATGATAAAGGTAACTGTGTTGACAACAAAAAAGTCCTGGTTAAATGTAGAAACTTAAAGAAAAAATTCAAAACATCATCCCCCTCTACAACCAATATTGACTGAAATTATAATGTTATAATAGCAAGAACAACAATGATTACAGTTAGAGCAATCTCTAAATTATGGTTTTCTTCCTTCCTTCCTTCCTTTCATATCTTTTTGTGTAATGGCTACATCTGTATATATTCTAGCACTGCTTAAGGGTCCTTGTTTCTCATATAGTTGCCACAGATACTAATGTCTAGTTTACTAATGTCACCAGTTGTAAATGGCATTTCCTTGTCTGAATTTACATTTTTTCCCAGTTACCAGTGAGATGGAGCACTTATATGTGTATTAGTCTTTCAGAAGCATTTTTTTATGAATTGCCTTTTCATTTCTTTGCCTATTTTTACATTGTATTTTATACGTTTTCCCTGTTATTTAGAATATTATACTAAGGGAAATAAACCAATCAGTGAAAGACAAATAGCATATGATCTCACCTATAAGAGGAATCTAATGAACAAAATAACCTAACGAACAAAATAGAACCACAAGCATGGAAACATGGAGCAGACTGAAAGTGACCAGAGGGGAGGGGAGAAGGGGATAATGGTGGAAAGAAGGGGAAGGGACTAGACAAAGAACATGTATGAATGATCCATAGACATAAACAATGGTGTCAGAATTGACTGTGGGAGTGGGGTAGGGGACCAGAGGAAGGCAAAGGGGGAAATTGGGACAATGTAATAGAATAACCATGAAGAATGATTATTTAATTAAGAAAAAACAAAGGAGTAGCATGTACAGTATGTATATTAATACCTTGTTAGCTTTAGACATTTAAAATGACATATTTACCCAGTCTAACACTAATCTTTAAACTTTGTCTATGGCATTCTTGAACAGAAATTTCTCATTTGATGGAGTCAACATGGCCCCAAACAGTTTAATTAAATACAGGGCTAAGTAAAAGAAAAAGAGACCCATCAGGTAAGTTTTCCTCAGTCACTTCTAGTTTTAGGGGACCACTTTCCACAATCGCTGTTGTCTCCAAGAGACACCCACAATGTTTGTTAGTGAACATGCCTTTAGGATCAATCATCTTTGAAATCATACTACTTCTTTCAAAATTCTAGGCAAAAAGCCAGCATTCTATGCTAGTTTGCTATCTTGTCCCCCAAACTTCCCAAGAGCAAAAGATGCACCAACTGTCATTCTTTCTAACATTTAAACTAAGATTGTTTTCTTTTTTTTATTTTTTTCAATATTTTATTTATTTATTTTTAGAGAGGGTGAAAGGGAGGGAAAAAGAGAGGGATAGAAACAGAAATGTGTGGTTGCCTCTCAAGTGTCCCCTACTGGGGACCTGGCCTGCAGCCCAGGCATGTACCCTGACTGGGAATAGAACCTGCGACCCTTTGGTTCACAGGCCGGCACTCAATCCACTGAACCACACCAGCCAGGGCAAGACTTTCATTATTTATCTTATTTAGAAGTGGAATCTGAATATTTGTCATTATTTTTCCAATTTTTATATCTGTAGCATATATCTAAAGCAATGAGGTTACTTGATTTTGAAACTGTTTTCTTAACGGACATCAACAATGTCTAAATTTCAAAACTTCCTCAGATATCTAATACCAATTTTGGGTTAGTATTTGATACTATTTGACCACCAACTCTCTTCCTATTAAAAAGTTCTACCTCTTTAGCTGCATTTTTATTTTGTTTTGTTTTGTTCACTAGGTATTTTAAATTAGGTTTATAAGGTGGTTAACTTAAATTTTAGAAATTTATGCATTTGGGATTATTGTTTTGATTTAAGGAAGTACATAATAATGCATTTATTCTCATTATTATTAAAGTTAGATTTTTTATTATGGACATTAACCTCCTGTTTTTTTATATTTATTCTAACTTTACCCTTCCATTTTTCAGTGATATTCATAAACCATGAATATGGTTTATGAGTATGTTTGTACAGAAATTCATTATTTTAAATGTTTCAATGAACATCTTGGAAGATTCCTTACAAATAATATCTCCATTTGCTAAAAATTGTTAGCTGTATTCCTTTTTAGAAATTTATATCACATAATTCTATAGTTCTATGTGTATTAACATACAGTATTTGAATTATGTTTATCCAAACTTTTCAAAAATCACTTAGATTTAAACCTTTTCTCCAAATCAACCCCCTTTTAAAGAATAATAAAAGGCCTTCCTTATAATCTCAAAGGACATAATAGATCAAATAGATCATGTTGTAGTATGTTTTATTTCAGGGCTATGTACTCAATTCCATTGACCTCTCTGCATTCTTTTGCCAGTACCCACTTTGTTCATTCTGTTTTAATTGTTACAGTTGTAAAAAGTATGGTATTATGTTAGACATGATATCTGCAATCTTTAACATAATGTTTCTAATTAGCTCATAGTTTTTCCAGGTTATTTTAATTTTATATTAATTTAAGAAATATGTTTCTGAGTTACAACAAGAAGTCATCAGAATTTTAGTTCAAATTTTATTAAGCTTTGATTCAATTCTGAAAAGTTGTTATTTTTGTACTATTTTGTTTTATTTTATAAGAGTATACTATTCCACTACATTTATTAAAATCTCCTTTTACATCTCTCAGTCGATTTTGTAGCTTGTAGCTTTCTTTATATAATTCTTGCACGTTTCTTATTGTACATTCCTGGGCACTCACATTTTTCATTAATATTTTGAATGGAATACTATCTCTTTGCTATTATATCTTTGACCTAGTTATTGCTGGGATATGAGAAAGCTATTAATTTTTGCATATATTATTTGTACCTAGATGCTTAAGTGAATTCATTAATATTAATTTTTTTCAGAATTCAAGATTCTCTTGGGATTGAGTTCATAATCACAATGTCTGAAAAAAATAGTAATTTTGTCTCCCTCTAATTATTATGGTTTTCTGCTTGGTAAATTTCTTACTATTGGAAGCTTTTGAAAAAAATATGTGATAATAGTGTTGACATACTCCCTTAATCTCAATTTTTTAATGATTCTTTCTCTAGTGTTTTATCCTTAAATAAAATCATTACAAAAATGTGCATGAATGAATTTCAGAAACACCTTGACCCCCTTGAAATTATTTTTGTAATATTTTGCATGTATATGCATATTCCTAGGGAGAGAATTCTTAGCTTTAATAAAATTTCAGAGGAGTCTAGACACAAACACAATTTATAGATCTAATATTAAGAATTAGTATATATATTTCTATGATAATAACTGTAAACATTTAATTAAATAAGCACTTGTGATGAAGAGTTAAATTTAAAATTAGAATTAAAATGTCTAATTGACAAAAATATGAAAAATAAAATTATTTACCAATTAAATTATACCATACCTGTATGTTTAAAACACCAAGATTACGTGTTTGTAATTCTAACAACTAAATGATTCAAGAATAATATATTCATTAATGACCCAGATCCGGAAGTCCTACAAATATCTAACTTTTGATTTCCCTCTCTGGAGACACTGTGTTGACCTCTAAAATTGGTATTCTTCCTCACTGAGAATGAGACTAACCTTTGCTTTTTCTTTTTAGCACACGGGTGATATTTTTGGAAGTTCAATGCAATTAACCATAACAGCTTAAGGGAAAAATAAAAGAACATTAAGTCTGACTACAGAGCCTGAGGGTAGCTCTGCCTCCCTCAATATGTAGAGAGACCTGAGACCATTCCATCATAATAAAAACTAGTTTTCTTCTTGAGTTGGTCATTCAACTCTAGAATCATCACACCTTGGATTTTGAGTCAGGTAGGTCTACTGTCACTGAGTTTTGTAATATGAGTGATCATGTGATCACACGATCATGTGACCATGTGATTGCAGTTGTCATGCCAAAGCAGTCAGCAGGCAAAAACCCTGGATTCCAGAACAATTTGAGGGAATTTTCAACATGTAATTTTAAAGGATCTATAACATAAGCATTGATTTTTTTCCTTAATTTAGCTTTCCTTACTGTTATGCACAGTCCATTGTCACACAATTCCCAGAGAACACGAAACAGTAGGCTGCCCCTATCATTGCTTTAGACAGAGGATTTTCACATAGATTTTCTCTTTTGATTCTCACAACAAACCCTGTCTGAGACTAAGAAGGGCAGAAAAATAAAAATAAAATCTAACCTGAGTAATGCACTTGTTAAAGGCTTATTTTTTAAAGTAACTAGTTTGTATACAACAGTCAAAAAACTTCCTTATATTATTAACCAGAATATTCTAAATGAATTGCCTTTTTGAAAAAATTTTGAGAGGAAACTATTAAGTTGTTATTACTAAAAATGTAAAATTATTTTAGAAATGACAAACAGAAAAACAAAAAATACTTCTTCGATTAATAAACAACTGATTTTTGAAAATGCATGATTATACAAGTTTTTTCTTTCAGTATTTAGAAATATGCTTCTCTTTACTAGAGAATACTATTTAATAAGTCTCTGCTGTTTGGGAGTCAGGGTAGGTTGCTGAAATAGCCTGGTTCTTGGCAAGGATGGAAAGTGAAGTGGTTATTCATGATGTGAGATGGTACAGAAGCCACAGGCTGCCTGTCACCTCCTGAGGCACATAACAAAGACTCCTCATTTGCTGGTTGCCTCACAAAAAAGCAGAAGGAGGGGCCAATCAGCCCACCTATGTAGAATCCCACCTGACAAATACCCACAGCTTCAGATGGACACATTCATGCACATGGATACAATCTTATAAGACACAGAAACACTTCTAGACAAACAAATTCACACTGACATCTACACACATGCCTCAATCCTATATGTAATACGTTACACTCATATACAACACCCACAAAACCCAATGGATCACAGATTACCATTATTATGAGTCAGATTCTAAGTGTTTTACATGTAGTAAATCGCTGGAATCTCACAACAACCCTATAAGACAAATTTAATTATCCTCATTTAAAAAACAAAAAACTGTAGTAGACAGGATAATGACCTCCCAAAGATGTCCACATTTGAATCCCTGGAACTGTAAATATAGGGGTGGGTAAGAGTAGGTAAATTACCAGCCATCATTACCTAAAAGATAAATCATAAGTAAGAATACAAAATAATAACAATAATAAGAATAAGACAGAAACTACAAATAAATAGTACAATAATTAATAAAAATAATTCAAGATAAACTCTGCTTCACATACTCACAACTATAAAACTACTTTTTTCCACCCCTCTGTTACCTAAATGCAAATGGGACATTGTAGCTAGTATGGATCTTGATACAGGGAAATTACTTTGGATTGCCAAGGTGAGCCAGGTGTAGGCAATCATAGGAATCCTTAAAGAGGGAAGCAGGAGGGTCAGAGTCAGAGAAGCAGATTTGAGGACGGAAGCACAAGTCAGAGAGCCTCTGGAAACTGCGGCAGTCTGCACTGAAAATGGGGAAAACCAGGCATGCAGGTTCCGCCCAGCAGGGGGCGTTGGAAACAGCAGGTGAATAGCTCCTCCCCTAATGCCTCCAGAAGAAATGCAGCTCGCTGACACCCTGACGACAGGACTTCTGGCCTCAGAATTATAACATAGGAAATGCGTACTGTTTTAGGGCACTGAATGTGTGGTAAGTTGTTGCAATAAGAAATGAATACAGAAATGAAGATGTAAATTGATATGTAATTCATTTAAAGTCATGTACACAGAAATCGGTAGAGTGGGTTATAAGAGCTAGCATCTGGCTTTAAAGAATATTCTAAACATTAAACACGATGTTGCCAGAACCCTGTTTGCACAGGCATATTATAATATTCTTACAGTAAACGATGCACATATATGCATGTATGTATGTGCTTTATACCTTTATGCACCACCAGAAGCCTTACAAGTCTCACCCGCGAATCCCACAGGGGAAACAACCTGCACTAGAGCCTTCTGCCGGGACTCAGACTGACACCACCGCGTTAGCCACGCTTACCTTGACTGCCAACAGACCTCCCTACAGGCCTCCGTGGCTGAAGTGACTGACTCAGAAAAGAGAGTCAGAGCAGGAAAAGTAGTGAAAGGGAAGAGTCTTTTTCAGGTCAAAATCTTTTCAGATTCTCCTCTTACTAAATTTTGAAAGCATTTTTATGTATAGGCAAGTACACGCATGTGTTATATAATAAAATTTAAAATAAAAACAAAGCACTCCCATTCTAAGGTAATATTGGTTTATCATTATAAATTGAGGATTAACTTTAGGATATTGACAATTGTAATCAGAAACGTATTCAAATGACATGATGATATTTACACGTATTCATGAAAAGGTCATCAATTCAAACTTTTATTTATTCATTCGCCCAATAAATACTTATTTAGTGTTCTAGTCATTGGAGATATGGAAGATGATCCATTCAAAGGAAAAAGACATTAATACAGAAAAAATGAATGTCTAAGATAAGTTCTGTGAGAAAGGTAAATATGCTGAGATGAATAAAATTTATTAAAATAAAACATATAAAGAGATTTTTTAAAAGATTCAAGAGAGATGAAACAAAGTAAAATTTAGAAATAAAAATAAAATATAGGAAGAGATTTAAGAGACAGTCACAAATAATGAAGATAATAATCAACATGCAACACACGGATAACAGATATCCCTAAAATAAAAAACCAAAACCAGGAATTAGAACAAATAACAAAATTCTACTATAAGTCAAGAAAACTTCCTTTAAATAATAGTAATAGTAATTAATATTTAAGCTATGTGTTAAAGAACACTACACATATCTAAGAATATCATTCCCAAATGACCAAGACCAAGACATATTCTAGTAAAATTATTGGATTTCAGTGAAAGAGAAAAAAAATATCCTTTGGTCACCTCGCCAAAACAACACATGATTTAAAAGGTGTGCAGGAGGACAATAGAGTCCCATCAGATTTTTCAAAAGAAAGAGTTTATGCCAGGAAAAAAGTATAAACTAAAATATTTAAAGGGGTGGTGGGCAGGGCAGGGGAGAACAATGGGGGGAAGTGGGGACAACTGTAATTGAACAACAACAAAAAAATTAAAACATAAAAAAATAAATATGTAAGATGACTTTATGTCCAGAAAAATTGGCAACTTTAACTATAAAAGGTACAAGCATGCAACATCTCAGAGAATTTTTTCCCGTTAATCCTTCTTTAGAAGTCTAATAAATAATGAGCTGCAGACAACAAAATAGCTAGCAAGACTGAGACATGAGCACTGGTAATATAGTCACGCAGAGAGCTTAGCACTAAACAAGGGTTAAAAAGAAAATGGTATGTATATAATACCTGTATGGGGACGTATAAAAGGGGAAAGTGAAGGCAGTGTAATGAAACAACAAAAACTAAGTGTTTTTAATCATCATAATTAATGGTTGTAGCATCATTAGCTGAAACTGTTTATGTGTACCATGAGATAGTTTAATAGGCCATAGAAGACACAGCCATACTTAAGAGGGTACCCTTGAATAAGATGACACAATTTAAGCTTCAGTGAGGTCTATTGCAATTTGTAGAAACCACTAAATATTTTTAATTTCATGAAGTCATAATGATATTAAGAAGACAAGTTAAATTAATTAGTCCTCTTCTGAGTATGATGGACCAACATATCATCTTGAAAACTGGATAAGCAATGAAAAAAAAAAAAACAGTTATTCTACAGTTCCTTTATAAGTACTACTACTAGGTTACTCAAGTATTATGTGAAGAAACATTACTTCTTGTGAAATTATGCCAAGTAACAATTTAAATTTAATGATAGAGTTAGATATCATCATCTTGCAATTCTTAATTGAAGTAATGGCTTTAGAATTTATGCATCAATTGCTTCTATTAAATGTTTTTAGTAGTATCAACCAGATATCATATACCCTAGATAAAAGAACACAATATCACCTATAATCTTGCCATCATGATTAAATCTGATTTTAATTAAAATTTTTGACCCAGCTATCTGTAAGAAACATAGAGGACAGAGACACGTGGAAAACTATTTATGAATATGTAATTAGCAAAATTTAGACTGTGGGAAAATCTTCAGGTCACAAAGCATTGGGTTTTCAACAAATAAATTGTAGAGATAAAGAGTTGGAAGGAGAACCTATACGTTAAAAACATGTAAGCTATATCAAGTTTAAAAAATGGACGAGACTAAATTACAGTATCAAGAAATTCAATAGTTGGATGCTAAAACTATGCATATACCAAGGAAATTGCTTTTTTGGAAACCAATGTGGTAGTTACCTGTGAAGGGAGGAAGGGGCTTTGATTACTAACGAGGCACATGGAGGATTTCTGAAGTGGCTGACATTTAATTCCCTCCTCTGTCACCACTTAGCAATGTGATCTTTCATTACAATAATGACTAATATTTCTTGTTTGTCATTAAACACGACATGTTTAAGAAATGCCTGGTATGTTCTTAAGTCCTTCATATATATTTGCTTATTTAATTTCAAATCAGTGAAGTAAGCATTATTATTTTCAAAACATTTTTATTAAAAAAATAGACACACAGATTTTGAACTTTCTTTAATTCACATGGTCTTCATTTGTTGAGCTGATCTTGAACCTAGCAATCTAATTGCAAAACTCCTATTTGTAAAGTCTATATTCTGTTTACCTTTTGGGCAAGTCACTACCTTTCTGATCCTCTATTTTTTTCTTCAATACAATGAGCTAATTGGGCTATGAGATACAATATGAAAAGTAACTAATACATGTCTAGTATATAGTGGATGGTTATGAAATAATTGTGCCACCATTTTTTAGGAATCTAAAATAATTACAACTTAGATATTTAAGTTCTGAATTAAATTTCATTTAAGAAACCCTTTCATAACTGAAAGTAGAATAGTTTGGACTAAAATCGTAGTTGTATGGACTCAACTCCAGTGCCCCAAATCATGCAGAAGTAACACTTCTTTAGTTTTGTTCTAAGATCAATAACATGCTAACAGACAGGTGGGTTTGAAGAGGTGGCCCCTCCCAGAGAACCTCAGTCCAAGGAAAATAGCAGAGGTTAACACCATGAAGTACGCTGTTTCTCATGAAACCTCATCTTCAAGGTGAGGACCTAGACCTGCATACTGGGACACACTTAAGAGTTGGGGGACTAATAGAATTAAATGTCCAAGGCAGCATTTCTTCAGGTCTCTGTTGCTTCAATTCACCACTAGCATCACTTACTACCTTTGAAGTAAAATATCAGACCCCTGCCTTGAAACCGGGGCCAGGGATGCTTCCCTACAAAACCAACCGACTCTTCCTCCCAGAACACAGAATGGACCAGAAATGAGTACTTGGTTGCTTGGTCTTTTCTGTTATTTCTTTTCAGGGAACAAATATTCTAGTTTAGATATGAAGTGGAAATAAAAACCAATAATAGCAATAAATAAAGTTTTTTTATAGGTTTCTATACAAACAAATGCATATTCTCTTTTCCCAGAAAAGTGTGCATGTGGTTGCTCAGGAAAGACAGCCAGAACCAGAAAAGTCCATTGGAAGCTGGTCATTAGTACACCCGCACTGAGAGTATGC
The DNA here is from genome assembly GCA_004026765.1 of Micronycteris hirsuta. Lineage (NCBI taxonomy): Eukaryota > Metazoa > Chordata > Mammalia > Chiroptera > Phyllostomidae > Micronycteris > Micronycteris hirsuta. Next base: position 53,786 of record PVJI01005878.1, read on the forward strand.
AGAGCCCCTGGCAATAATAATAGTAGAACATAAGTTTCTCCAAATATTTTAGCGCCGTGTTTATTGTAGGAAATTAATGGATACCCTGTGGGTTAAGGTAAAGCTACACTGTGAACACACCATAAAGGGAACTTTGGATTTATATTTAGGTAATAACCTACAAAGTATAACAAGTTTATTCTGTGTTTGCTGGTGAATACCTTAAAATCAGATACTACCAATGTGTTTCATTCCCTTAATTTACATAGATTCATTTGAAATCAGTAGTTAAATTTGCAAGGACTCGTAAAAAGGAATTCAGACACTAACTAATGTGTTGGAGGAAAAGCAAAAACACTTCACTGATTGATTTATGAAATTGTACAGTTGATTCCTGAAACAAGTGATATAGTGTTACAATTACGAGGTAGAGGGGAATCTGATACTAAGACCATGCATGCCTTCTCTGTTAATTGAAAGAGTTTCATGGCTTAAATAATTGCTATTTATAGCAATTAAAACTAAAAACTATAATAAATAAAAACTGTAAATTTATGTTATAGTTTTATGTAAAAATTCATTAGATATGTATACATTGCTGATAAATGCTAAACCTGATTATTTGTAAATTTTACTTTAAATAAAACTTGGGAGTTTCATATTGTTATCAAACAATCATATATTTTATAATGTCCTCAAATTTAACAATCCTGTTAAGATCAATTTGCTAAATTTTTTATTAAATCCAATCTAGTTATAAAATATTCTTGTAGTATGAGATGAAGTTGTTTGGAAACACCTAAGTCTACAAGGTACAGATGACAGAGAAAAGAATTATAACTGGGATCATTCCCTGCTTCCAAAATGCAAAAATGAGTAGTGACAGCAAGAAATAGGTGTGTCATTAGCAATTTATTAGAACAAGAGAGAATGAATATCAGTAGTCAAATAGTCTTAGCAAGATATCTGGTATTTTCTTGAACGTGAAACTCACCCCAATATTGTTCTCAATTAAACTTGCTAAGCACACAAAGGAAAACTGAAGACAACTGATCAAGGAAAAGAGGATAAAAAGAGAGAGAAACAATTTAAAATCTGCTCACAGCAACAGAGAATTGTTTTATTTAAGGTGTAGCACGTTTTTGCCGTAGCTGATGACTGATGTGACAAAAGATTGCTACTGAAATCTAAATTCCGAGTTTTAATAATGAACTACAAACAACAATTGCCTTCGGCAGGAAAGCGGGTTCCTCTCCTGGCACCTTCCGCCTTCAGTTTCTGTCAAGTGAGGCCGGGGCTGCTTTCATTCAATACTATTTGTGCTGGGTATCTTTTTGTGTCAGCTTGGGCTACAGGTGCGCAAATACTTGGCTAAACATTTTGGGTGTATCTGTGAGGCTCTTTCTGGATTTGATTAACATTTGAATTGGCAGGCTAAATAAAGCAGACAATCCTCCCCAATGTGAGTGGCCTTTATCCAATCCCTTAAAGACCTGAGGAGAAAGAAAGGCTGAGCAAGAGAGACTTCACTCTCTGTGCCTGAGGGCCTTTGAATGGGAACATGGGTCCTCTCCTGCCTTCACACTGAGGCTGGGATTTACATGAGCAGCTCTACTCTTTTTCGGGCCTCAGACTACATACAGAACATGGGACTTCTCAGTCTGCATACCTACGTGAGCCATTTCATTATAATACAGTTCTCCAGATAAATAGATATAGATAGATAGGTGATAGATGAACGGATAGGCAAGTAGGAGGAGAGAGAGGGAGGGAGAGAGAGGTATGAATAAGTTCTGTTTCTCTGGAGAAACTTGACTAACACACTAACGTTAGTACATATTCATGTTAATTAATTCCTGAACTTACCACAGTAATTTGGGGAATACAAGATAGCTCATTCACTATAGTTACACACACACATATGTATATACGATGTATAGGTATATGTAGACATATGTGCACAAATATCCCTGTTTGGCCAGAAAAACAAAACCCCAACTAGATAATTCAATTGAGGTAACTTTACATGGTGGCTTAGATACAAAGGTAGTTGAAAGAGCTTAGAGATCAAGAAGGAGAAAGTGAGCAACATCAGTTTTAGTGCGCCATCTCGCCTCGACACTCAGCCAGAGGGACAAGAGGAGCCATGAGAGTTGCGGAAGCCTAGGAGCTGGGGCCACAGCAGGAGCAGGAAGCTCAGTGGGTCTGCCTGGTGCGCGCTGGAGCCAACCACCAGGGACACGTGTCACTGCTGGTGACGCTACTGCAAGCAGAACCTAGAATGAAAAAGACCCTGCCCTCTCCTTTCGGCAGAACCTAGCAAGGAGGTCTAGGAAACAAAATTGGCAAAATTCTGTCCCTGTGATTTAGAGCAGACCAGGGGAAGGAAAAAAACTGTTCTGAAAACAAGCATATGATCAGTATATAAGACTATATCTGCATTTGTATGTGTACATCTAACATATATTTATACATACATACATATGAATTATTTCAATAATGGGGAATTTCTAAATGAAAGAAAAAGACTTAGATCAAGTCTTCAGAGTGACTCTTTGCTCAGAAGCTTTGCTGTTTTCTCCTAGTAGTATGAGAGCAGATAAATGAACAGTACGAGAGCAGATAAATGAAATATATCCAGACACCGTGGATCATGACTGGGAAAGATGATGGGGTCAAGGCTATTAGGATTTTTGATTCAATCTAAACAAAGGCACTGACAGGTACAACAGCCCAGGTAGTCACAGAGAGGAAGGAGGTGAAAAAAGAAAAAGCAAAGTTAAGTTTCTCTAGGGAATAGTTCATTCTCCACCAGTCCATAAAATATTATCTTACTTTTGTTAAACACAGAGGCTCAGGGAAGTGAAGTTACTCGAAGTCATTGATGTTAGAGCTGCAACTCAAGGCCACTGCAAGCCTTTCAAATGTGATGGACTATTCGCTGATGTGTGATTGGAAATCTACTCCAGAGAGCAGGGCAGGGGCAGCTTCACCAGTGATGAACACATGCAGTACTGTGCAGAGCACCCTGCTCCACGGGGCCCTGTCCTTGGTTTAATGCTCCGCTGATGCCGTCTTGTAATACTTTATAGTTTTACCTTTGAACTGTTTTTTTCATGTGAAGTCTGGTAGGACAATAAAACACACTTGAGCCAAAACGATATGCACAATATACATATCTGCTACAGTTTCAAGCTCACATATTTGCATGTATTGAAGAGCATTCATGATATTTCGTGAGCACAGAATCCCAATGAACCCAATAAATGGTATTACATCACAATCCAAGCAAGTATTGTTACATCAGCAGCTGAATAAGCAGGAGCACTGACATCCCCAAAACGCCATGCTGACCATTTGAATCAAAACTTGTTCTGGACGCGCATGCAAAAAGACAATGGCTAGCTCCCCAAGAGGCAAGAATAGCCAAGGAACACTATCATGTTCTTTTGTGGGGGTTGGGGGCTTCTGAATTGGCTTCATTTCATAATTATTCTTTTTTAATTTTTAATTTTTTCTGTTTTAATGTTTTGTTTATGCTATTACAGTTGTCCCAATTTTCCCCTTTCGCTGCCCTCTGCCCAGCCCACCCCCAACTTCCATAGTCAATCCCCACACCATTGTCCATGTCCATGGGTCCTTCATACATGCTCTTTGACTAATCCTTTCATCTTTCAACCAGTCTCCGTCTCCCTTGTCCCCTCTTATAGCTGTCAATCTATTCCATGATTCCATGCCCTCTGGTTCTATTTTTCTCATTGTTTATTTGTTCATTAATTTCCTATTATACGTGCAATCATATGGTATTTGTCTTTCAGTGGCTGGCTTATTTTACTTAGCATAAATAGTCTCTGGTCCATCCATGCTGTCACAAAAGGTAGGAATTCCCTTTTTTTCTGCTACATAGTATTCCATTGTGTAAAAGAAACACAATTTTTTAATCCATTCATCTACCAATGGGTACTTAGGCTGTTTCCAAATCTTGGTTATTGTAAAGTAAAGGAAATTCATGCATCCCACCATGGGAATTGTAGCTCTAATGTTTCACATCTAAGAGAGCAAAGACTCTCATGGAACATAGGCCGGCAAGCAGGACACACATGTGTGAAAGCAGAATTTCCTGTGGGTAAATCAGGATGGCATATTTCTTAGATTTAAAGCTTGCTCTTGCTGGGACCTTTCTCTCCCTGAATCAAAAGAACTTATGCTAATGCATGCCTAGCTTCCTCAGACCAGTGAGTTCAGACCAAGCCTATTGTCTTTCCATTTGCGTATCTATCCTCTTGATGCGCTCTCTTGGGTGTCTACCACCTAATGTAAATCTACAATCCATGCATAGTTAATAAAGACCATTCAGATGTAAAGTGCCCGAGAAACAGCAATAAAAAGTCAGTCAACACCCAGCTCGGGGCCTCTCCAAGATGATAATGGAGGGGACGCATGGTCCCAGAATTTCTAGTCCAGTGTATTATGTGTAAAATTATTTACACGCTGCCATGGCACAAGAATCCTGCTGGCCAGAATTTGTGACAGTAAATAGTACTGGTATAAACATAAGGGTGCATAAATTCTTTTGAATTGGCTTTGGGATTCTTAGGTTATATTCCTGACAGTGGGAAAACTGAGTCAAAAGACAGTTCCATTTTTTTTAAGGAAATTCCATATTGTTTTCCACAGTGGATGCACCAGTCTGCATTCCCACCAACAGTGCACTAGGGTTTCATTTTTTCCACCTCCTCTCCAACACTTGTTTGTTGATTTATTAATGATAGACATTTTGGCTGGTTTGAGGTGATAGCTCATTGTGGTTTTAATTTGCATATGGTTTGATGGCTAGTGATGTCAAACATTTTTTCCTTATGTCTATGGGCCATCTGTATGTCCTCCTTGGAGAAGTGTCTATTCAGTTCCTTTGTCCATTTTTTAATTGGATTGTTTTTCTTTCTGGTGTTGAGTTGTATGAGTTCTTTATCTATTTTGGAGATTAAACTCTTGTCTGATGTATCATTGAAAAATACAGTCTCCCATACAGTTTGTTCCTTTTTCATTTTGATGATAGTTTTTTTAGCCGTGCAGAAGCTTTTTAATTTGACGTAGTTCCATTTGTTTATTTTTCCTTTATTTCCCTTGCCCTAGAAGATATATCGGCAAAAGCATTGCTACATGATATATCTGAAATTTTACTGCCTATGTTTTCTGCTAGGATTTTTATGGTATAACAACTTATACTTAAGTCTTTTATTCATTTTGAGTTTATTCTGGTGTATGGTGTATGTTGGTGGGTTAGTATCTTTTTTTTTTTTTTTTTTTTTCTGTCATGTACCAGTCCAGTTCTCCTAACACCACTTATTGAAGAAACTGTCTTCAATCCATTTTGTGCTTGGGCTCACTTTGTCAAATATTTTGATCACAGAGACATGGATTTATTTCTGGGTTCTGTATTCTGTTCCATTGATCTATGGGTCTGGTTTCTATGCCAGTACTAGATTGTTTTGGTTACAGTGGCCTTGTAGTATAGTTTAATATCAGGTATCATGATCCAACCTTGTTCTTTCTCAGGATTGCTGTGGCTACTTGGGGTCTTTTTAGGTTCCATATAAAAAAGACCCGAATAGCCTATCGTGTTCCTTATACTCATGTTACTTTCCTATGTTTGACAACCACTTACACTGAGGACGATGACATGGAAGGAAAGTTCTCTTTTACTCAATGGTAAGCTGAAGGTAGAACATAGAAGTAGAATGTGAACATATCAAGAAGTGGAATATAAACATTTGAGCTAATTTTGTGTATTGATTCCATTGTTCTACTAGAACACAATGCATGTGTGAGATAAAAAAATATAAATTTTGCCATTTTGCTGATCCTGTATGCTTTCATACTTGCATTTACCACAGGCATTGCAAATATATCAAAAATGGCAAAATTTATGCCAATAACTAATTTTTATTTTAATTAAGAACAACATTAAATAGCAAATACAAAACAACATAACTAGTCAAAATACGGGAAGGGGCTAAATAGTATTTTAGTATCTTTAATGGCATTTTTTCTACTTTTTGAAGAAAGGCCCTGAATTTTTTTGCATAGCCCCACAAGTTATATTATTGGCTCTTAGTAAATAGTAGTATTAACATTATAGAAATACGGAATTTATTTCCTTATGTGGGTCTCAACCTTCAATATGAATCAGAATTGCCTGAAAAGATTTTTTTAAGAGAAGCCTAAGTCCAAATACAAAGATTCAGGTTAGTTGGTACAGCATGGGGTGCGGCCTTTTTGAAATGTTCCGTGGATAATTCTAATGTATTTTAAGGACGGAGAACCACTGGTATAAATGTCTTCATACTTGCAAATACTCCAATTATGTATAATGCATAATACATAATGCAATCTCAACTAGACATTGTATGTTTTAATAGGAGATTTCTGGAAATAGTGTTTCAAACAAAACACAGGAAAATGACAGATATAGGAGCAGGACTTTGGGGACCCAGGAGTCTATTATTTTCAAATTATCTGTTACAACTGAGCACAGGATAGTTTCTTACTGGTACTTTAACCATAATCTGAAGAGAAAGCTCAAAAGTTCACTATTACACAATGCAGTTATTGTTTGCATATGGATATAGCACTTTTAGTGATTAAATGGAATTATTGATTTAGTTCTTTTTGATGTATTACTTTAGCCATAGGGAAAACAGACTGGCACTTATATGTTGTGTTATTTTTATTTTCTAATTAAATAATATATGTGTAGAAGGTCTGACTCAACTTCTCTAGAAAAAGTCTTTAGCATATTCAGGAAGTATTTCGATTCACAGGTGGCAGGAGGGATTATATCTGGGTACCGGCGTCTACACGTCTACACGCTGTCTGAAGAGTTCCTTAACATGGAAAATGTGTCTATACCTTATTTTTAAATTGTAGGAGATAAGAACTTAATGTGACAATCCTATGTCAAAATTCCACAAAAGTTCATGGGTGAGCAAAAGCGTAAACCTTTCACAAAACTGCAGAGAATTTCTGGAATTTATTTTGATAACAATGAAAATGTTTTCATTCCTCTCAATCATTGACTCTAAAAATTTACATCCAACCCTATGAATATCATAACCTTATTAATATCGTTTAACGTTTATTGCAGAGGAAAGAATTCATTAATGATGCTTTTATTTTTAAACAATTTTACTAAATGACTTTACAATACAAAAGTTTATGAGACCTATGAAAAGGGGTGTTCTATTGGCAAGTAAGTGTGCAGAACACTTATATAGAGTTCTATTTGGTTTTGGTGGGTTTTTCTCTGCAGGCCCCTTCACAGTCTATAACATGCAAATATCTGTCATATATCTCCAAGATATTTTTGGAACAAATACTAGGGATATTCTTTTTTTTTTTTCTTTCTAGCCATTATTCCCACTGAAGTCTAATCCAATTGTACCATATAACTAGTGAATGTTTCACATGCACAACAGATTATATTCTTTTTCTCTTTCAGCTTCTTGAATATTCCTGAACCCAGAACTATGGCCTCTTCTCAGTTTGGAAAAGTCAGGTAGATGTCAATTAATATCTTCAGATCAAGGGCTGGACAGAGGAAGCTCCTTTTGGGCTTAGGTCTAAAGTCTATTCTCTATCTCTATTAGATCATAAAACTAAAATTGATCCCTAATTTTGAAATAAGTGTTCCTAGACCGTAGTTTCTTCTGTTTAGTTCAGGAAACCTGTTGAACAAAGACTAGGAAAAAATATTTACTGTATTTGAATGTACACAGTTTTAAGGGCTACTTTAATTATCAAAAGCCAAATTAATTTGATATTCTAGGAAATAGTTCTTTGAAGTTTTAAAACACGTTCTAGATATTTTTATCTGAATTTCCTAAAATTACATAATGAAATCAGTAAATTTATAGCTGTTGCTCTTAATTTTTTTTAAACTACTGCATGTTCTTTACCAAACATTTAAAAATGCAAACATGTACAGTGGATGGTGAAAATTCTCTTTAATTACAATTCCCATAGATGACAAGTGGGTGTAAACAGTATCAGAGTGTTTACTACAATTATACATATTACATATAAGTGTGAGTGTGTACACATGTGTGCATAAGTATAATTATTCATATACACAAACCCCATTCTAATTAGTTGTCCCCTTCACATCAATATATTTCCTGTATTTGTAATTCATTTTTAAACTGGAATTATTTTCTTGATATTGTGTAATTTTTCATTTTATTCACTTCAATAGAGGCTCTCATGGAATAACAGCATGATTAACTATTTAAAACATACAGAAGTTCTTTGATTATATCAGTAAACTTGATTTATGCAGTACTACACTTTATGATGTCTTAAGAACGAATGTAGTCTATTTACAATTCAAAATAAATTCATAAGAATAGATAAATGTAGAAATGTAAATCTATATGTAAATGTAAATAGGTATGTATAAATATATATGTATGCTGTGTGAATATATAATGTGTTTAATTTATCAACCTTTCAATTTAGCACACATTGGTAACTTGATTCTCAGACGCATCTGTCCCTTCACTGGCAAGGAAACCAATATGCTAAAGAGTGGAAGGAATAGTTTCATCGCTTCCAAATAAGCTAAATAGAGCCCTGTTCAGATGAAAGTCAGAAAAATGAATTTTTCTGAAAACCAACACTATGCATGTGACTGGCAGGAATAACCTTCCGAATACACGACATAACCATGGGGCCATGTGTGCAGAAATGAAGAATCTAAGAATGCCTGGCAACCATCTGACTAATAAAAATTGTTTAATTTAGCAAATGGTAAGCTGTGATGTGTTATTTAAACCAGATAAAAAAATAAAATTTACTATTTTAATAATGCCATAGAGTAAGGTCGATACATAGAAACTTATGATTGAATGAAGTAGGTTTTACCTGTCTAAAAGTGTATCCCAATAAAGTTTATTTATTTATGAAAACCTGGTTGCTTACATGCACAATAGCTGTAAGTTAAAGACATACGGAAGACAGGACAAGAACGCTTTTTAATTTAAAGAAATTTGTGGACAAAGTTCAGAGTAAAACTAAGGAGGCACTCTTCTGGGATTATATTGGGCAACCTTACTCTACCTACCCAAATAGACACTCTTAATGATGATCCTTATTGATTAAGGAATTCATTTTGAAATAAATGCTCACACTGTCATATAGGATAGAAGAAAGTCTACAGAGAATGAAGCTATAGCAATAAATCAGCTTTTTATCTTGGATTCAGCGCCTATGTGCCCTCTCTGCTCTATCTTTCTAAGTCAAATCAATGTCCCTAAAAAGACATGAATTTTGAATTATGACTCCTGAAACAAGTAATAAATAAGTTTACTTTTGTTTAGAAGAAATTCCTCCAAAACCCACAAACCATATGCTATGCAATGCATATGATGTCTATGTTATAAGGAACACAGGGGCAATACATTTCCTGTTACTTTTTCATTACTTTTAATCACATTTTGTAAAAACCCAATGGTGTTTTATACTTATTAAATCATACACATTTTTGAAAGACATGCAGAAGTGATGCAGAAAGAATATTAATCATTTCTGAGCATGGAATCAATAATTTGTAGCACCAAGTATATTGCACTTACATAATAAAGGATCAAAGTACAGCTCATCAATTAAATTCAACGAATGTGTATCTGAACGAATAAAGGATCAAAGTACAGCTCATCAATTAAATTCAACGAATGTGTATACCAGATGATGTGTGGGGTTAAAGGGGCAAAAATGAATACGACAGAGTTACTCTCCTCAAGGAGCTAGGACAGGAAACCTAAGAACGGGCACAATGATAAGGTGAACATGGGAATCCCTTCTAGGAAGGACAACTAACCAGAGTCCTGACCTGACCAACATGCAAGTATTTCCTGTCTGGAGAGCACAGGTTTTCGTTCATGCCTGGCAATTACAGCTTTTAACATACTTAGTCTACCTTATTTTCATGGTTGTCATCTGTCTGCTACTTCAGACTCTTTTCCTTATGGTGTCTCTAACGCCTCCAGTGCTTTTCCTTCGATTGTTCAGGGGCTTTAAGTATGGCTTCTGTTCTTGGGAGGCAGCCGAGGAAACCAGTAATACGAATTGAGTCTCGGAGCCACCAAGATAGCCAAGGTTCACCTCCCTCCATCCCTCGTATTACGCAGGCAGCAGCAGAGCCCCAGAAGTATCAAGCAACTTTTCAAAGTCCCACATTTTTAAGGTCAAAAAAAGGAAAGTACTGATACTTAAGTTTCAGCTCAGACTTCTGAAAACTCAAGCAATTTACTTCCAAGTGGAGGGAAGACTAGTAAGAAGGTAGTTCCAAAGGTAAAAAGGAGGACTTTAAGTACTGAATTTGGGAAGTGTTCAAAGTTACAGTGTTCAAACACTTAGAGTCAAACCCCTAATACACAATGGCCATGCCCATGAATAGATAAAAGACAGTGGACTATCACTTTCCCCCTTCCCTTTGTTCCCCTTTTCACTTTTGATGCACTTTCTTTTACTACGCTTTTACTAGAAACAAACTGGGACAATTCCTGCTGGACTTCATTTCCCGCTTTTAAGTACTGGCTAGAAGACAGGCAATACTTCAAAGGGAGTCTGTCTATAGAGACATCAATCACCCCGAGGAAACAGAGAAAGGAAATTGTTCCTCTCAGGAGTGTTCAGTAAAATAGAGAACAAGTGGGTCTGAAGATGAACAGCCCCCTCTATGTTAGTTTTATTTACCTATTTGAAAGTTGAGATAGAAATTCATGACACTTGCATGTAAACTGTGAAGACTGAATAAGCCTGTCTGAAATGTTTTAGAGCAGCTACACTTCTAAGTGACCTGAGAGGAGAGAAATGAGTCTCCATTTGGAGCCTACGCCTGCCACTTAAGTACCATGTGAAGCAATGTCAAGCTGTTTCAGAGCAATGGATCATACACTGGAGCCCAGAGAATCCATGAATAGAATCACAACAAATTTGAAATTCTAAGTGAATTTGCATTAAAAATAGCTTACTTTTTTACTTAACCTTTAGGTAAATTTATCACTGCCATCAATTATGATTGTTGGCAAGAAATGTCTATAGGGTTATAATATATGTGAATTTTCACCAGCCCAAATCATACGTATTTTCAAATCACCTTGAAAATATCTTAAAACATTACTGGGTGATTACAGTAGTAATTAGATCCCCAGTTAGACTCAATTAGATCTCATTATTTAATGAGTTAATAAAGAAGCAAGTATACTATCATATTACACATATTCAAATATAATAACTGAAGTCAGTTTCCCTCCAATCTACGTATTATGTTTTATGCACATAAAGTTTTATTATGGATCTGAGAAGGGATTAATGGGACACTGTTACAATGGTCTAAAACAATTAAATGCACACAGTTTTGTATGTTTCGTTTCAAAAATAGACATACCAAGTAAGCACTTGCATGAGACATGCTTGGGCCCCAGAAAAGTGGGTGAATCCATTGGAAGGAGGAAGAAGCTGGTTTGTTGAATCAGAATCTGTTGCTGGCGTACTGCAGGCAGCTATCTATGTATGCATGGCACAGTGTAAGCACTTATTGAGCAAACTTGAGTGTGGTTCAAGGAGTTATGTGAGAATGTCTAAATCTCTAACTCAATGAGTTACAACAACAAGAACAAGTACAGCCAGAAATCCTTGAAAGGAGATGTCTTTGACATCATCCTAGTTCTAGATAATGATGACATTCAAAGAGATGACTTCAGCCAATGGCTGTGGGATGTATGGATCAAGATCCTGTCACCCTGACACTGAAAGGGAAAATACTAAACATAGGTTTTCATTCATGAACTAAAATAAAATAGATTTCCATAAACTACAATAACATTTTTAAACCATAATTCTGATTCTAAGAAAGGGACCAAGATAAAATGTATCGAGAGCAAATTCTGTGCAGACCTGTACTCTGCCCCTTATCTCTCTCATCTTGTTTGTTCACATGAGGAAGATTTCATTATTTTTTTTCACTTAAATGGTGAGGACTCTGAAACTGAGAGATAAGTAGTTTGTGCAAAGTTATTGTCTTAGTTTGGGGCACCATACAAAATACAACAAATGTTATTTATTATTTTCTTACAGTTTAGGAGACTACAGTTCTGAAATTAAGGTGCCTGCATGGTTGATTTCAGGTGAGAGCTTTCATCCTGTCTATGAATGAATGCCTTCTCTTTGCGTTCTCACATGGCAGTGAGAGAGAGCACACTCTAGTTTCTATTCCTAATCCTATTGGATTAAGACCCTACAATATAGCTTCATTTAACTTTAATTTCTGAAGATCCTTTCTTCAAATATAGTCACATCGGGGGCTAGGGCTTCAGTACAGGAATTTGAGGGAGGGTGGGATGGGGTACCATTCAGTTCACAGCAGTCATACAATAGTAAATGGAGTGGCCAGAACTAAAGTTTAAGTTTCTTTGAGTCCAGAAGTCATAGCCTTAACTGCTCTAAACATCTTTTCCCAGAACCACAGCCAAGAGTTCTGTAGGCAACTCCAGTCTCAGTGGGGAGCTGAACTGCTAAGTCTAAGAAATCAAGAAGTACAAACTCTCTGACAAGATGACTAATAGCCATGCACCAAATGAATCAGACTAATTTATTGGCTATCCTCCAGTTCCGAAAGTCCTCACTCCTGGGAACATTTGAAAGTGTTAAGAGACATTTTTTATTATCACAACTTGAATGGGTTGTGCTGAGGGCATCTACTAGGTAGAGGCTGCTAAAATATCCTGCAATACACAAGACAGCCTCCCCTCCAAAAATTACCTAACCCAAAGTGTCATTAGTGCCGAGTCTAAGATCCCATTCACTTCGAGCACTCTTTCCCCAGAAGTGAGTCTTATTTTGAACTCTGCCTGTTGAAAGTGGGCCTGAGCCATGAAAAGAATGACCTCAGCACATGAAGCCAGCCTGTGCCATGCAGCATACTGAGCATGCGTGCCTGAGTGAAGAAAGTGCTAAGTGATTAGGTGAGAACAATCAGCAGTGAATTCACTGGATTTAGCTGCTTTTCTAAAGCTTATGAGATTTGTAAAAGTTTTCCATCAAAACATAAAACTTGCAATATAGTACAGATTTTCAAGTGTGATCAGCCTTCAATATCTTCAAATGATATAGGAGTCATCTCTAATAGTTACCCTTTATCATTCAAATTCTAATTTTCATGAACCCATTCTCAGAACATGCCAAGTTTCAATGGGCTACAAAAGTAAGTGAAAATATATTCTATTTACCTTTCTTACTAACTACTATATTACACAAAAAACTATGAATAAATTGATGACTTTAGCAAGAAAATAGACAATGAAATTCTATACATCCTCTTTTAGTTTTATTTAATGTATACTATATATATTTTTTAATTTTACAAAGATGATATTATTTAAATTTCTCTCCTTAATTATGACCCCACACCGTGTAAAAATCTGGTCTTTCTTATCCATCAACCGGATCTTCAAAGGTACAAATAGACAAAACATTAAGTAAATAGTGTTCGAGTTTTAATTGAAACATCAAAACCTACTTACTCTCTGTCCAGTAACTTTTATCCATTATAAAAATCAGGCAATGATTTATACTATTTAGCCTTATGAGAATACAATCTAAATCCAATGAAATTTTTAAGCCTTAAGTAAATACTTTACATAATTTACTCCAGAATACTGAATAATTTATTCCAGAATACTAAAAGAGCACTTAGTAATCAACATGAATTATTTTTAATAATTTTAACATTATGTCAACTTTATTATTAGTATTAATAATTGTCTTACCATAGTTACCAAAAATTTTGTTAGACTTTCTTTACATATCCAATTTTTTTTTGCTTATAGAGAATTGAAAACATAAGTCAAATATGAATTAAAATAGTCTTAAAGACCAAGTTATAAAATTAATTTCATTTTCCCTAACAAAAATATATTTAGGAGATTATATTTTAATATATCCTCTATGATGTAAGATAAGAACTTTAAAATGTGTAGGACCTACAAAGGTTATTAAGTGACAAGAAAATTTGCCTTGTATTTGCTATTCTGGCTTTTTTCATTATTTTACTGAGGCTTGCCTCCTTAGATAGCTAGAAAAATTAACTGCTAAAATTCAAATAATATTATCATTGCTATCATGTCGAACACTTAAACAAGACTCCTGTAGTCATAAAACACAAATTTTCTCTCAAAACCCATGGGGAATCAGAAATATATGTAATCATTATTTTTTCCTATGCCACCCATTACTCCTTTCTGAATTAAGAGTCAAGGCTTCCTGTTACTAGCACAAATTTTATCAATGTACACCTGATAAATCAGCAGTTAACATTTGTTTCTTTATCATTGGATTATATCATCAGTTAGGAAAAACTGACTTTTGAATAATAGGTCAATTATTATTTGCTTGTTTGAATGAATATATTGACTAAAAATGAGTGCATTAAAATATTTATCTACCTAAATAATTAAACACCTAATCAAAATAGTAAATCACTTATGTCTGCAGACAGAGGCAGAGTTGATAATACAAATGACAAAGCCTATGCAAATATAACAGGAACAGCCCTTACAATGTACTTTGAAAGATATCTTAGTCCACCTTTTCTAAGACACAGAATCTTACAAAAGGTGTAAGTACAAATGATTTTCTGGATAGAATAATTTTTCAGGGCAGGGAGGATGAGAGAAATATTGAAGCCAAAGAATGTAACCCATTGTCATTTTAGCCACTACTTCAAGACAAGCTGCAAGGGGACTGGAAGAAGAGAGAGATAATCTGTATGCCAGGAAACCTGCTCCCGGTTTACTACTTCCCGTTAGTAAAAATTTGCCACATGGATATTTACCTAACTTTTAGGTTGTCCCACTTAGACAATATCATAAAAAATTCATAAAATGAAAATTACTACACATGTTATATGATTGGTTTTATTTAATTATTATGTAAAATGTAAAATTGTACCTGATTCTGTGATAATCTAATATTGGTTAATTTATGAGTATGTCCATGATATAAACCAAAATATTTTATCGATTTAATAGTTGATTCAGAAGATTGTATTGATAAGAAAATGGAAACCTCCTTAAAGTTGGCAAGAGAGAAATAAACAATAATTAGAATTAAGGCTTCATAATAGCTTCCAACGCACTGGGAAATTTTTTGTCCAAATACAACTGACTTCACAAAATAATCTATAATCCATGAAAAAATATCATGAAGATATCTTTCATTCTATGATATTCCTGCTGAAGCAACATCAAACACAAGGGAACTGAGGGACAATTTATAAAACAATTAGCTAACAATTTTCAGAAAGTGTCATTATCGTGAAAGTCAAAGAAGTTTTTCAGGACTGAATGTGGGAGTGAGATATGAAAGCTAAGTGCAAAGTGTGACCCTGAAATAGATACTTTTCCTATAAAACACATTAGGGAAATTGGCACAACTTGAATGGTGCCTGAGGATCAGATAATAATAATATTATGTTAACTTTCTGTTTGAAAAGATTATATTTTTAAAATGTCCCTATTTACAGGAAATTCATGCTGAAGTATTTTTGTGATGATGGGCATCAGACCCTCTCTTGTATTGTACTTACACTTATTTTTTAAGCTTGTGATTATTTTTTAAGAAAACATAAATTTATGTAGGTATATTTAAGAATTTGAAAACTGTAGCAGGTTGGAGTAATTTAATTATAAGCAAACAACAAGTGATTATATATTTTTAGATAGGTTCAAGATGATATTTAAGCAGATAATTCAACAATAACGGGGTTTTTTATACTCCACTCTCAATAATACCTACAACAACTGGATAAAAATATATAAAAGACAATAAAAAATGTCTTGAATAACATCAAACAACTTGACCCGACATTTATAGAATACTTTATCTAATAATTGCACATACAGATTCTTTTAAAACACACACATAAAACATTCTCCAAGATACATTATATGCTGGGCCATGAAACTAGTCTTAATAAATTTGAAAAGACTAAACTAATACAAGTCACTTTCTCTGAGAACAATAAAATTAAAGATCCACCATAGGCACAAATCTTAGAAAGTACCATATTTAAAAAATAAATGATACACTTCTAAATAATTTATAGGTTACAGAAAAAACTAAAGGGGAATTAGAAAATAATTTGAACTAAATGTAAACAAAACATACAAAAAGTAACTGGATGCAGCTAAAACAGAGCTTGGAGGGTTTGTATATTTTTAGGACTATAATAGCAAAGAAGAAAGACCTCAGATCAATTATCTAAACATTCACATTAAGGAAAAGCAAAGCAAAATCTAAGCTACTGAACTTACAGTAACTAAAAGGGTTTCAAGGGAGCATTGAGAACAAACATATCTGCATATTAGAGAATTTGAATGAATGGCCAAATTTCCAGAATGACAAAGAATTACTATTATTGATTTAAAAACACTGATAAATCTGTTTTTAATAAGTAAAGAAATTGCTTATATAATTTTCTTATACAGGATATCCCATACCCTAAGACTCCATTGATGGATTTTCTCAAATATTTAAAAAATAAATATCACCTACATAAACTTTTTCAGAAATTAGAACATTTCCTTAGTCATTATATGATGTCAAAATTGCAGTGATACAAAAGACAAAATAAACTATAAGTAAAGAAAAGTAGAGATAAATACTCCTTAAGAACAAAGCACAGGAAATTCTTAACAAAGAATTAACAAGATAAATCATTAACATATAAAAAGAATTACATAAAATACAAAAGTCAATAACTGGTATTTATTCCCAAAATGCAAGGTTGATTTAACATCCAAAAGTCAATTTATGTGACATACCATATTAATAAAGGAGTGAAAAATACATGGCAATCACAAAAAATTCAGAAAAAAATCACCAAGTAAAATATGAATTCATCACAAGAGTTTTCAACATCCTAGGCATAGAAGAAAATTTCTACAGCATAATAAAGGCTGATACAGATATAAGAGCCTACCACTAGTTAATAATTAATTGTGAAACACTGAATACTCTTAATACATGAAAGAAGCTAAGGATGCCTGCTTTCTCTATTCAATATCCTACTAAAAGATTCTAGCATCCTGGCTGGTGTAGCTCAGTAGATTGAGCGCAGGCTGTGAACCAAAGGGTCGTCAGTTCAATTCCCAGTCAGGGCACATGCCTGGGTTGCAGGCCAGGTCCCCAGTGGGAGCCACGTGAGAGGCAACCACACATTAATGTTTCTCTCCCTCTCTTTCTCCCCTTCTCTTCTGTCTAAAAATAAATAAATAAAAATAAAATCTTAAAAGAAAAGATTCTAGCAAATGCAGTAAGGTTAAAAAAATTGTGGCACTCAAAGTTAAGAATAAAAGTAAAACTTAAGGAATCCAAGATTAAACTATTATAATTAATAAAATTTAGTAAGGTCACAGGAGGATATAAGGTATGTATTTTAAAACTAGTTTAGGAACAGAAAAAATATATCTCTATATATTATCAGCAAATAATATGAAAATAAAATTGAGAAAACACATTGTTTACAAAAATATCAAATACTAGGTATAAATTTGATAAATGAAATGCATAGTTTGTATATTGAAAGCTAGTAGTGGTGGCCAATGGTTGACCATAATGTGCTATATCCATACAACAGAATGCTATTCAGCAATTAAAAGAATTTACATACTTACACAGATACATGCTAAAAGATTGATGATGTCCAAAGTAACATAGCATTTGACAGAAGCCAGACACAAAGAGACTACCTATTATATGATCCATTTATGGAAATAAAATGCACAGAAGTGGTATATACAGGGTGAGGCAAAAGTAGGTTTACAGTTACTCATATGGAAAATAATACAAGAAAAACTCTGTGTTTCACATACTTATGTAGAGATAGAATGCAGACCATTGGTTGCCTGGGAACATGCAGGAGTTAGGGGCACGGACACTAGCCAGTCAAAAATACCAGTGTAACTTTTGACTTTACAGCAGCCACTTGCATCCACAGATTCAACCACATGCAATCCAAACAGCATTTTTGTTTAGCACCTGGGTATCTGCTGTTGGGAATCTGCTGTTGGGAATGCAAAAATACTTTTTTAAAATTTACAGTTGGTTGAATCCACATTTGGGAACCTTGACGATGCAAAGGGTCAACTGTATAGATTTATTTTTTAAATCTGTGTATGAGTGGACCCATGCAGTTCAAATCCATGATATTCAATGGTCAATTGTACATATACTGGTGGAGAGGCAGTCTGAGAAATGATGTAAGTATGGACCAGTGATACAGGTGTGGAATTCAGCAAATCCTTCTGTGTTACACACCACAGAATGCTTTTGTGAGGGTCTCTGTAAAATGGCTGAATGAATTTTTGTTACCTGTGAATAGCATCTTAATGATCACAATAACTAAAGTTTCTTCTAAGAAAAATTATTTTAGTCTATCATTATATTAATAGCAAACAAGTTAAAAGATATAATTTTAACCAAGAGCTAAGCTTTTCAATGTTCAGAAATTAAGCATGTAGTTTTAATATATTTTTACAATATTTTCATTTAGATTATTTCACTATGTTAAAAGTAGTTTAAAATTTTTGCACTAAAATATCTTAGCGTTGACTAGGGCAGACAAATTCCATAGCCCCCAAATCTCAATGTACTTTTTCATAAATATTTATTTTGATCTACAGGCATTGAGGTACACTATCCTACAGCAATTGTTTCTCATTGATACTTGAAATTCACAGTGAACAAAACAAAAGTGATTGTTGTGGCTCAGGCAATTTACGGCAACTACTCATTCTACTGAGTTTCACTTAAGTCTTTGCCTGCCTAAGCAAAAATATCATTTAATCTACTCTGTGTGAAGAACCTAACGTGAACATACTCAGTAAGTCTGTGGTTCTGATTGAGGTTCCTATGTACCAGAGGAGCCTCTTGAAAATCTGAAAGCAAGCAAATAAAAGACAAAATAAAAAGCATTAACATTTATTACGTGCTTAAAATCTATCGGACATTGGAGTCAACAGGCATGTATTTCCTAATGTATTTCCCACAACAACTGCATGGGGCAGTCATTTATCACCTTCAAAATGTGGTGGAATTCGCTTCAGAAAAGGAATTCATGAATCGCACACATGCCATGTAGTCGTGTGGCTCTCAGTCCTACTTTACACTGTGCGCGCTTAACCACCATGCTGCACTGCCTCTGCATGTAAGTGTTGTGCAAGGAAGTATTTAAATATGTTTACTAGTTTCCACCCAGGACAGGATAGCTGACCACTTACATTTTTTTTCATGAGTACAGAGAGACAAAAGAGAGAAAAATGAGTAATGGCTATGAGAAATGTATAAACAAATTGAGGTGACTTCCAAGTAAACTGGGCATATTCATTTAAAATGGAAAATTGGGTGAACTCCTTTTTTAAAAAATAATTATTTTGTTTTTGTATATGCTTCAACCTTTTTATTCTATCAATCTTTAAGAAGGTTCACTTAGGTGATAGTAAGAAGTGCTGAAGTGGCTGCTACAGTATATCAACTCTGCATCATGTCCTATGTATTTCAAGGTGATGGATTATAGGCTAAGAAATCATGCTGATTACTGAATATCACCACCTATAGGCTACGGTTGATCCAAAGTCATCCAAGTATCCTTGAACATTAATCAGTGTAAATCTCATAGGTTTAGAGATGCAGAGAATGTCATTGATTATAAATAACCACTATCTTATACAGTGACTGTTTAAATGTATCAGCAGGAAGAGAAATTGAAAATAATTTTAGAAGATATTACTGTAATATGCTATTGTTAATTGTTTATTCCACAGATTTTGTCCATAGAAAAATGAAGGGCAGTCATCATAGGTATACAGAATATGTTATACTCAAAGATAAATCTTAATTCAGGTTTCAAACGCTGAGAAATTATTTTCATATGATGAAATGCACAGCGGAATGCTCCATGAGTTTTGACAAATATATACACATGTGTAACTATCACAATAAAACAAAAGGATGTTTCTATTACCCCACAAAGTTTCCTTATGCTACTTTGTATTCAAGCTACCCTCCGGTATGCACCTCCCCCACCCTCACCACTACCAACCCTGACCCCAGGTGACCACTGTTCTGATTTCTATAAATTAGTTCAGTACTGACTGTGAGAACTCACATGAATCGAATCAATTGGCTTTTTCACCCAGCATAATATTTTGGAGATTGATTCATGTTCCAAACCTTAGTATTTTTTTTTTGCTGCTGAATAGATTTTTATTTTTTAATATTTTATTTATTTATTTATTTAAGAGAGGGTAAGGGAGGGAGAAAGACAGGGAGAGAAACATTAATGTGTGGTTGCTTCTCGCATTCTCTACTGGGGACCTGGCCTACAACCCAGGCATGTGCCCTGACTGGGAAACGAACCAGAGACCCTTTGGTTCACAGGCTGGCACTCAATCCACTGAGCCACACTAGCCAGGGCTGAATAGATTTTTATTCTATAAATAAGCTACGATTTCTTTACTCATTCACCTGTCAAAGAACATCTGTATTTTATTTTGCTTGGGCTTATTATAAATAATGCTACTGTGTTCTTTCTTATAAAAGCTTTTTCGTGTGTACATATGTTTTATTTCTTTTGACTGGAATATCTGGAATGTCTGGGTATTATGATGAATATATGTTTACTTTTTTAAGAAACCTATAAACAGTATTCCAAAATCATTCTGTTGTTTCACACCCCCACCAGTGATGCATGAGAATTCTTGTCAATCTACAACTTAAGCATTTATTATTTGATGTTGTCAGACTTTCAAATTTTAGACAATCTATTGTATACCAGTAGTTTCTTTCTTTTTTTATTGTTGTTCAAGTACAGTTGTCTTCATCCCCCCCATTACTCCCTCCTTCCCCGCCCCACCCATCCCCACCTCCTACCCTGGATCCTAACCCCCTTTGGCTTTGTCCATGTGTCCTTTACACATGTTAGATCGTTTCTGATTGTGCTTT
Source organism: Micronycteris hirsuta (assembly GCA_004026765.1). Lineage (NCBI taxonomy): Eukaryota > Metazoa > Chordata > Mammalia > Chiroptera > Phyllostomidae > Micronycteris > Micronycteris hirsuta. The sequence goes on from PVJI01005878.1 coordinate 74,828, forward strand.
TATTTTGTATATCTTGATGATTATGTTGAACATGTTTCAATGTGTTTATTGGCTCTTAATATATTTCTATGGTAAGATAGCTGTGCAAACATTTTGCCCATTTTTAGTGGAATATCTCCCAATTATTATGTGTAGGATATTTTTATTTAGTATGAAAATGCTTTTTTCAAATACATATATATTTCTTAAACTGTGACTTTTCTACTCTTTGATTGATTCAGTGTCCTAAAATCTATTTGCCCACACTAATATCACAAAAATATTTGCCTTAGCTTAATTCTAGATATCTCATTTTTTAAACTTTTACATATAGGGCCATGATTCATCACAAATTATTTTTTGTGCATAATGTGAGGTATGAATCAAAGCATTTTGCTCATTGATTTTATACAGATATTCAGCGTTTAGTATCATTTGTTCAAAAAGCTTTCTTTTCCCCATTGAATTGCTTAGAAGTCTTAGCTCTATCTCTGGACTCTCTTCTGTTCCAGAGATCAGTTTGGCCAAAAACCACTTTAAGTTTTGTAATCAAATAGGATAAACACTAAAATTTTGTTCCATGAATTTATTTTGGGTTTAAAAAAATTACATTTTTACATTAATTGTATAAACAGATCTATGAACATGAGATATCTTTCTTATTTTTTTGATTTCTCTCCCTTGTGGGATATGAAACTGAAACTCATAGACACAGGCAACAGTAGGGTGGTTACCAGAGGGAAGGGTTGGGGATGGTGGGGGGTAAAGGGGTCCAAATATACAGTAATGGAAGATGGTTTTGTTACCGGGGAGACCAGAGTTATGGGGTTTCCCCTTCTCAGTTCTTGTCTTGCTTATGAGAGATGAACTTAGGCGAGAGACAGAGTGTAGTGGAAATGTGGTAACAAGTTTATTTATGAAATAAACTTGAGCATGAAGCCGTGAGCAGCCAACCAGCTAGTCTGAGTGCCCCACCTATTGGGGTTTAGGGGTTTTCTGCTTATAGCCAGCCTAGAGGCTCCCCTCCTCCTCCCTTCTCTGGACGCTGAGATTAACATACAGTTTCGAAGGCTTCCTTTCCCAGGTAGTGGAAAAGGCACACACAAAATTTCAAGGGCTCCCCTCTTCCTGTACTTACCATGGTCTCTCTTGTGGTCTTCAGAACACCTGGGAATCTCATCTGACCGGGCTTCAGGACTGCTGAATTAATGAGTGAGACACGCGTCCCTTTCCCTCCCTGCCTTGGTTTGCCATCTATTCTTCCCAACAGTTTAACTTTGGGCGGTGGGCACGCAAGGCAATAAACAGATCATGTATCATAGACACGTACACTTGAAACCTACATAGTCTTATTAGCCAGTGCCACCCCAATAAATTTAATTTTAAAAGTCTTTAAATCGATTACATGGTTAAATAGTAATATTTTGAATATATTGGGTTAAGTAAATACATTAATAAAATTTGAAAAAAACGGATGTGCTAAAATAGAGTATTTTAATATTTAAAAAGAGATATCTTTCCATTTATTTCTGTCCTCTTCAATTTCTTTTCTCAATATCTTATAGTTTCCCATGTACAGAACTTTTACCTTCTTAGTCGTTTATTAGTAAGTTTTTAATTGTTATTATAAAAGGGATTTATTTTCTTTCCTTACTTTTTTATATTTCACTTGTTACTGTATAAAAATGCAACTGGTTTGTGTATGTTGATTTTTGTATCCTGAAACCTACTGAATTCATTTATTAGTTCTAACAATGTTTTGGTGAAATCTTTACGCTTCTCTATATATTCTATCATGTCATCTGCAATCAGAGACCATTATAAATCGCCCTTTCCTGCGTGAATGCTTTCTATTTCTTTCTCTTGCCTGACTGGTCCAGCTAGGACTTCCAACACCATGGTGAACAGGAGTGATGAGAGTGGGCACTCGTTTCTTCCTGATTTTAGAGGAAACATGTTCAGCTTTTCATCATTGAATATGATGTTAGCTGTGGATTTGTCATCTATGGCCTTTATCATGTTGAGATATATTCTTTTTATACCCAATTTTTGAGAACAGAATCTCCAGGAGCAGCGTCTCCTTCTGAGTCCCTCTTCCAACAAGACTCTTTACCGACGATGACTGCAATGGACTGGCGCTCAGTTACAAGAATCTGGCGCCCGTTCAGAATCTGTGGTCTGACCACATGTGGCTCCTGGACTGAGTCGAAACAGGGCTGGCTAGAGCTGGTTCACGAGCCCCTTCAGTTTCCACAGCCTGGACTGAGATTGTATGCCTATTACCCCATGCATGGGTCGGCATCATTCCTCCTGAGTCCCTTGGCAAATGGTCTGGTGACAAGAACAAGCCAAATGGGCAGGTAGATCATTTTTCAGGGGTACCAAGCGATTTCTAGGTCTGTAGCTGGAACCAGGGTAAGCAAGTCAGCCACCCAGGGATAGCCGGCACTCTCAAAATGGTTGTCCTCAGTTGGACTGCCCAAGAATTTCACAGTCTTGTATCTAAATCCCAAAACTTCCATGAAGGTATTTTTTTTCCATAGACAGATGCAAAATTATTGTTGTTCAGAGGACAGCTTATTTGGCTATCTTGCTGATATTGTGGGTTATCAGCAATATTTTGAAGTTTTCAGTGAACATATCTTGTGTATGTTTATATATTTTTCCTAAATATTTTATTTTTGTTTCTTTTTTGTTTTTTATTTTAATCCCCAAATGTTTGTTGCTAATATAGAGGCATATGAATTATGTCCGTGTGATGAGGACCTTATATGCAGACACATTTCTAAACTCATTTGTTAGTTTGTTTAGCTATTAACTAGCTTTGTTAGGATATTTCACATACACAATCGTGTTGTGGGTGAATAAAGAGAGTTTTAGGTCTTTCTATTTATTTTATTATTTTTTCATTGTCTGGGACCTCCTGTATGATGCTGAGTAGAAGTAGTGAGAGTGAACATTTTTGTTGTCTATCTGATTTAGGGAAAATATATTGTCTTTCACAATTATGCATGATAATTTTAGCTCTAGCAAATTTTGTAGATGATTTTAATCATAAGTTCCCTTCTACAGCTAGGTTACTGGGCTGTTTCTTTTGTCTTCATTTTTAACATGAATAAATGTGGGTTGTGTTCAACCTTATTTCTGCATCAATTTGAGATTGCGTGGGTTTTTTTCCTACTTTATCCATTAAAATGGTAGGTTACGTGTCTTGATTTTTAAATGATAAATCAACCTTGAACCCTTGGTTAAGTCCCATTTTATTAGAAAATAGTAAAGATTAAATTCAAACTGTTTTACTCCCACCTGGCTGAAAGAAAAGGTCAGCGATTTCACATACAGGGCCCGGCGCAAGTAACGCCTACTCGGCTGAGGTTGGTAGGGTAATAATATGGGTGTAATAATTTATAGTTTAGTCTGAACATTTCACCTAAAATGTCATATGGTATGTTTCGGTGTGGTATATTATGTTTCAGAATAACATGATTATTATTTTGTAATAAAACATTTTGTAATAAAAAGGCAGCATTATTTTCATGGACCCTGTAGAATATTACATAAAATTAATATTTGGCTGAACATTACATAGAATTAACATGCTATTAAATTCTATCTCTTAGTAAAAAATAAGCAACCCTGTCTCTCAGATCTATGTTTTTTTCATGTTTTGTACTTCACTCTGTTTAAAATTATTTTTCTATACTTGGTTATCAAAATCTTATTATTCTAAGGTACGCCTGAAATGAAACAAACCTCCTAATTTCTTTCTTTATTTTCTTGGCCTAAAATCTTTTCTCTATATCTGACAACTACAGGTTTATAACTGTATCAGCCTTGAAATTGCTCAGCATGTTGTCTTTGTGTGTGTGTGCGTGCACCATATTTTAGCTGATCTTTGGACCTCTATTTTTCTCTTTCTTCCAATATCCCACTCTCCTTCCAGAAATAGAACTGCTATTTCTTTTCTTATGGGACAGCCCATCCTTAATCCTTTGAATATTGGGGATGAATGGATTCATATTGGTCAGAGTATTCAATATCTCTTCTCGCAGAAATTGATCTAGAGGGGAATGGCATATGACCTATCTAGTGCTAGGCATTAGTCTCTCTCTGCTGTGACGATGAATGGTAAGCCTGGAGCTTCTAGGGTCACAGCAATAACTAACCTAATGAAGTTCGGAGTATAGGAGGCAGAGCTTTGGGACAGAAAGAAAGACCATTTAAATGACATAAATTTTTTTGCAAGCAGAAAGATTTCCTTCTTTTTACGGGTTAATAATATTCTATTGTATATATAAATATAATCAGAATTTCATTATCTATTTATCTGTCAATTAATATACGTTGTTTTCTTATCTTGGGTATTATGAATAAGGCTGCAGTCCACACAGAAGTGCAGGCTTGTCTGTCTGTCTGTTTGTTTGTTTGTTTTTACCAGAGGCTGGGTATTGACAGAAATAGGGAGGTGTTGGTCAAAGGATACACACTTTCAATTATCAGATGAATAAGTTCTGGGGGTGCAATGTACAGCATAGTGATTAAAGTTAATAGTAAGTGTTCTCACAACACACAAAAAAATGGTAACTATGTGAGGTGATGGATGTGTTAATTAACTTGATTGTGGTAATCATTTTACAATGTATATTTTACATTAGTCAATATCGTACAACTTTTTAAAATCACGCTGTACAACCTAGATTTTATTTATCAATCATGCCTCAATAAAACTTGAAAAATATAAATAATTAAACACATTATTTGAGCTTTTTATTCCTGAAGCCAGATGCACCTCTCCCGTCTAAGCAGGAAAATTCTCTTTCTCTTTTATTTTGGCCTAACAAACTTGTTTGGAGTAATAATTGAGTCAATTTATCCATAACAAATAAAATTGTAGAATATTTAATGTGTACAACGTGATGATTGGATATATTTGTGAAGGGATTCCTCCCATCTAGTTAATACATCCAGCCACTTTATTTATTTAATTAATTGTTGCTTATTTGTTTGCTTGTTTTGTGACAATATTTTAATTTTATTCTGTTAGCAGATTTTAGTTATACAATATACTCATGAAACTGCCATGAAAACAAAGATATACAAGAGTTTCATTACCTCTAAAGATGTCCCATGCCATTCTGTATATAATCTTTCCCCCCATCCGTACTCCTTTACAAGGACCTGGCTACTTTTATACTAATATGGTGTTAATACATATATATTTTAATTTTTGAAAATGTCATAATTGGAATCATGGAGCATACAGCCCTTTGAATCAATTTTCATTCACTTAACATAATGCACTTGACATTAATACATGTTTTTGTCTGTATCAGTAACTCATTTTTTGTATTGCTGAGTACGATTCCATTATATGTATGTACCATGGTTAGCTGATCCATTCAACCAAATGAAAGACATTTGAGTTGTTCTAATGTCTCACGATTATGAATAAAGTTGCAAATATTTGGGTATAGGTCCTTTTGGCAACAAAAGTTTTTATATTTCCTAAGAACTAAGAGTGGGATTTCTGAGTCATATGGGAAATATATGTTTGTCATTATGAAAAACTCCTAAACTGTTTTCCAAAGTGATATACCGTTTGTATTTCTATCATCATGTATGACAGTGCCAGGAGCCCCACATCTTCACCAGCAGTTGATGGTTTCAGATATTATAATTTCTTCTGTGTGTGTGTGTGTTTTAATTTTAGTCATTCTAATTGGTATGTAGTGGCATTACATTGTTGGTCAAATCTGCATTTTCCTAATTACTGATTATGTTCAGAGACTTTTCATATGCTCATTTACTATATATAGTAAACGTCTTTTCAATTATTTAACTAAAATTTTAATAGGGTTTTCCATTTTTACCTTATTCAGGTATGAGCATTCTTTATACATCCCAGATACAAAGTTTATATTGAAAACATTTTCTTCCAGTGTCTTTCTTTTCTCTTCCTATTCTTAACACTGTCTTTTAAAAAGCAAAATTTTTATTTTACATGAAATTTGATTTATTAATTATTTCTTTTTATGGATCCTAGTTTGGTGGCATGGATAAGAAATCTTGCCTAACATAAGTTGACAAAGATTGCCTCTTACATTGTTGGTTTTATTTTCCTTTAGAAATTTTATAGTTTTAGATTTTACATTTCACTCTAAAATGTAATTTGTATTCATTTTTGTATATGGTGTACAGTATGACTTTAGATTTTTTGGCATATTAGTATTAAACTATTTCAGCATCATTTTGTAAAAATACTATTCTTTGTATGTTGAATTGCCTTTGTATTTTCACTGAAAATCAACTGACTATGCAAGACTCTCTTCTTGACCTATTTTGCTGCATGATTTATATGTCCTATCTTTCTATCGTCACTACACTATCCTGATTACTGCAACTTACAAAACTGAAAAATCGGTTAGTGTAAGTCCTTTTTAAAATTAGTTTTGCATTTTCTAATTATTTTGATATTCCATTTAAATTTTAGTCAGTCTGTTGCTTTTTTTTTTAATGATTACTTTATTGTTGTTCAATTACAGGGAGGAGGGGAGGGGAGAGGATGCAAATAACTGTAATTGATTTCTGGAAAAAAAAAGAAACTCTGCAAGTATTTTGATTGGATTCTATTTAATCTATAAATCATTTTTAAGAGATTTAGTATCTTAAAAATATTACCCTTTTGATATATGAATATGGAATATCCTTCCATTTATTTAGGTTATGTTTGATGACTTTAATTACTATTTTATAATTTTAAGTAGAAGAGTCATCTACATATCTTGTTAGATTTCTATATTGGGATTTTAGGGTTTTTTTATACTTATGAAAATAGTCCTTTCATTGTTACTATTTTGTTTTTGTTTCAGTTTCCAACTGTGTATTGAAAATATATTTTTGTGTGTTGGTCTAGCACGTAGCCAAGCACATGCATGATTTTTTAAATGAGGAAGTGAGTGATTGACTCTATTGATTAATCCAGGTCTGATTCAGTTTAACTGGTAAGAACTTCCTCAGGGCTGCATATTCTAGCTTTTTTAGCTTATTGGTTTAAAAGATGTTCATTCAGCCCTGGCTGGTGTAGCTCAGTGGATTGAGTGTGGGCTGGGAACCAAAGGGTCACGGTTCCATTCCCAGTCAGGGCACATGCCTGGGTTGCAGGCCAGGTCCCCAGTGAGGGCCATGTGAGAGGCAACCACACATTGCTATTTCTCTCCCTCTCTTTCTCCCTCCCTTCCTCTCTCTCTAAAAATAAATAAAATCTTTAAAAAAAAAAAGATGTTCATTCATTCATCGGATAATTATGAGTCTGAATTAAAGGAATATTAAAAAGCATTGCTGACAAGGCACTTTTACTAATTACCAGAGGCCTATGAATTAATGTCAGCTTATGAATTTGGTTTCGCTGGTGAAAGGGGACAGAATGTCCCCTCTAAAAAGTATTTTAATGCAAATCCTTTAATAAGTGAAAATTGGCAGTCATGACGGTCATGGCTGAGAAATATCATTATGCTTCTAATCTAGCTTTGTATAAATCATTGTGTGAGTGGCGATTCTGCAATGGACAGTAAGGAACACCTGGACAACCAAGTCTAAAAATAAGACAAATGTGAATCTGATAACCCCTACAATGTCCCTACATATATCGGTTTGGAAAAGTAATTGATTTTTTCAGAGTTTTCTTTTGTCTGTTTTATTTCTAAGGGCTTATCAGTGGCAGACAGCTTACAAGTTCATCTTATCTTCAATACTTTTTTTTTACATTTATAAAAATTCATTAAGCTCACCATTACTCCACATCTATGTAGATTGTGAATTCATTTCCAAGAACAGGACCCTTTGTGAGAAAATTAAATTGTAGTATATTATGTATATTAAAACTGAATCAGTATATCATTCTAAGTATAAAAAATTATAAAATATTAGCATTCAGAATAGAAATTCTATAAAGGCACGGATTTGTCTCCTTCACACCTATATTGCAAGTGCTTTGTATGGCACATTGTAGGTATTCAATAGTATTTGCTGAATGAATGAACAAGTGGCCTTTCTGACTTGGCCACAGAAATATTCTGACGCCAGCAATATTAATGCACGCACTTATCTCACTTTATCCCCAACTCTTTGACTTATCCCCATCTCATATTAACTATCGAGTAATCCACACCTCCAATTCATTCTAGAATCTCAGTCCATGCTTGACCCTGGATATGTCCTTTCAGCTCAGGCCTGTAACTTCCTCCAGCTGTATCCACTCTACGACTCACAGTCTGTGCTTGAACCCATGATCCTTGACCTGGTTGATTACCTCTACACTGATGAGTAGCAGAAGTTCTGGGATTTTAGTGACCAAATCATTTATTTAAAATATTTTTCTTGAAACGGTTACATACAGCATAAGACCAGAAGTCAAAACATGTGATTTTTCTTCCAGTCTGACACTAACAAGGTTTGTGACTTTTAATTAGACCATTAACATATTTCATTTATATAAGGCACATCATGTGAATCCTGCTTTTATTAGCATGTATGTCTCATGATGAGATATGTGACAAACCTGGATAAACTATTAAGTGTGGTGTGAGTTTAAAGACATTAAAAAACAAACAAATCTCCCGGAACTGATAAGCAATTACAGCAAGGTTGCAGCCTAAAAGTTTAATATACAAATTCATTCTCTTTCTTATGTATATATTGACAATGAACAACTGGATCTTGACATTAAAAACATAATACTGGAATTAGTGAAATGATCACCTATTATAAGGTATAAAATTGTCAGATTACTATATTGTACACTTGAAACTGACATAACCAATATAATAGTGTATACCAACTATACTTTAAAAAGATTTTTAAAAAATGATACCATTTACATTAGCACCCCAAAAATGAAATACATATACATCTAACAAAATATACATAGAAAGTATAAAGGAAATCTAAAAAGTTCTAATTAACAAAATCAACGAAGAACTAAATAAATGAGGAAACGTTCCATGTTCAGTGATAGGAAGACAATATTGTCAAGACGTCAGCTCCTCCCTACTTGATCTATGCAACTGCAATCAAAATCCCAGAAGTTCCTTTGTGGACAACTACAAATATAATCAAAGTTTATATGGAGAGAAGAAAGTCCCTAAATAGCCAGCACAATATTTAAAGAAGAGAACAAAGTCGTGAGACTGATGCCCCCTCACTTCAAGACTTACTGTAAAATGACAGTAAACAAGATAGTGTGGTATTCACAGAAGAACAAGCAGATCGATGGAACAGAATAGAGAGCCCCAAAAAAGACCCCCTTAAACATAGCCATTGTTATCTGACAAAAGAGCAAAGGCAATTTAATGTAGCAAAGATGGTCTCTTCATCAAATGGTTCTGGAACAATTGGACATCCGCACTCAAAACAATGAAAGTAGACATAGACCTTGCACCCTTCAACAACATTAACTCAAAACGAATCGTAGACCTAAATCTAACATGCAAAGCTATGAAATGCTTAGAAAATAACATAGGAAAAAACCTATATGACTTTGAGTATGGCAATGTCTTTTGACATTAAAGAATAGATCCATGAAAGAAAGAATTGATAAACTGGACTTTATTAAAAATAAAAATTAATGCTCAGTGAAAGAAAATGTCAAGAGGCTGAGAAGATAAGTCACAGACTGGGAGAAAATAATTGCAAAACACATATCTGATAAAACATTGCTATCCAAATTATACAAAGAACTCTTAAACCTTAACAATAGGATAACAGATGGCCTGATTTTAAAATGGGCCAAAGACTTTAACAGACAACCTGGAATGTCCTTCATTTAACAATGGAAGGACAATTAAAATGTCCTTCCATTGGTAAATGAGTAAATAAATGTGATAAGCCCAGACAATGGAATATTATTTAGCACTAAAAGTAAATAAAATATCAAGACATAAAAAGACGTGAAGAACCATTAAATGCATATAATTAATTTTGAAAAGGCAATATATTGTATGATTCCAAATGTATGATGTGCTGGACAAGGTAAAAACTATGGAGACAGTAAAAAGATCAGTGATTGTTAGGTGAGGTGGGGGTTGGGAGAGATGAACAGACAGAAAAAAGAGAATTTTTAAAGTATTGAAAATACTCTAATGATATCATAATAATTAATGCACATCAGTATACATTTGTCCAAACCCACAGATTATATAACATCAAGAATGAACCATGATATAAAATTTGGACTTTGGGTGATTATGATGTGTCAATTTGCATTAATTAATTATAAAAAAAATACACCATTCTGGGTAAGGATGTTGATAATGGGGGATGCTATGCATGTGCATGTGTGGGGCAGGAGATTTATGGGAAATCTCTCTAAATCCCCCTCAATTTTGCTGTGAATCTTAAACTTCTCTAAAAAAAGTTTTAATTAAAAAATATGTTAAGTCCTCTAACTCAGTAGAAATAAGGCTCTCTCTCTATATTTTTTCCTTAAAATCTATCAGAACACAGATGGAAGAGACAATGAACATAAACAATATAAACTTCCGAGCATGGGTAATCATATAAAACAATAAATGAAAATTGATGGGAATTGTGAGGCACGTACTAAATCATAGGCTCTGAAATCCAAAGGGAATTTTTAAAGTAAATTGGACTATTGGAGTATTTTCTAGGCTTGATTTCCAGTACTGAAAAAGCTCTCTATGATTTTAACTATTCTTTACCATTATCTTTTATTTAATTTTAAAGATGTGCCACAGAACACCTTCTTGTTAAGGATAGTGGCAAGGAGGGAGTGGATAATGGTAAGAAATCAAGTCACATTGTTTTTGGGACAAAATCTAATTAGCTTTGTAAAACCAACCCAAATCATCAGGAAAACTGCAACAGTAATAATAATAGTCACTTAGTAATTACATTTTGATGATGATAAATAAAAGTAAAGTCCAGAGCACTCCATTAAGCAACTTGGCTAGAGTCACTTCATTGTAATTGCCTATTAACTATTCCACATCTGCACAACTACCACAGGATATGTCTGCAGCTAGTTTTTAGACATAAATACCACATGTTCTGGAAAGGATAAAACTGGTGGTATCTCTCACTGCCAGCTGTATTTTCTCCCTCTGCCAGTTGAAATAATAAAATCAATGGAAATTACTGTTTTGTTCACTTGGCTTGTGTAATATGCTTTCTGTTTCAATAGAGAGATTGCCAATTTGTCTACTCAGACATTTATATAAATTGTTTTGTTTTTGTTAGATTTTTAGTGGATGAAAATGCCCCACACTCTTACATGAATATGCCCCAATACTTATCAGTCAGTGAATATGACGGGTTATGAAATGCAGTCAAACCTCGGTTCTCAAACATCTTGGTTCCTGAGTAATTCAGTTCTCAACCAAGCTATTCACGGGGAAAAAAATGTCTTGGTTGTTTGACAAAACTTTAGGTCTTGATTCTTTTTTTTTTCTTTTCTCTTCTTTTTTACCCTACATCAATGTGTGGTTGCCTCTCACGCACCCCCTAACAGGGACCTGGCCTGCAACCCAGGCATGTGCCCTGACTGGGATCAAACCAGTGACCTTTTGGTTCGCAGTCCAGTGCTCAATCCACTGAGCCACACCAGCCAGGACAAGGGTCTTGATTCCTGATCCAACAGCCCTTTCCTGGTGATACCTATATGTTCAGCGATGCATTCCTCCAGGACAGAGGAAATTTGGTTTTCAAACAAATCACTTAAACAGTTTTATGGAATGAATTAAGTTCGAGAACTAAGGTTCCATTTTGCCACCATGAGTGACAGAGTCTCAAGATTTTACAAAAAACTTTATTGAGTAGAAACCAGAAATGTTGACATTTAAACATTTCAAACAAAAGTTTTCTTCATAAAGGATAAAGGCTTAAATTTACCTTTGAGGAAACTATGTAACCACAGGAAAAATTTACTTTTGAGGAAGCTACCACTTAATTCTAGGAAAAGTGGTATAGATCACATGCTGTAAAATAACTTGAATTCCATTTTACATAATGTGGAATCATTGTGCAAATGTAAACTGGATAATATGTACTCAAGCTAGATTTTCATATAATTTGTGACTTTTTAGAAAATTGCTTTATTTCTAATTGCGTTTAGAGTACCAGATTTACAAGGGACCAAAAATAGGTTTACAGTTGTTAGTGCAGAAAACAGTTTATTCACGTATTACCACTTATTAACTATTGTATTATTTTCCACATGAACAACAACCTACTTTTGCCCCACCCCGTATTATTTTAGTGAATGCATTATATCTTGTTCTTATTTGAGGAGGATTTTAATTTATTTCATTTTCTTATTTTCTTCTGTTTGATTATGGGTTTTGTGTTTGTATATGTTTATATTTATACTATGTTTATTATTCACACTATATTACTTAGAAACAATGAAATGAACCAAAAAATAGGAAATTTTCTGCACTGGGAGAGGCTGTGCAGAGGAATCAGACCTCATTGTTCAGGATGGAATGGCTCATTCTCTAAAAGGTCCTCTTGGGCTGCTCTACCTTAAGTATGTCTTTTGCAATTCTTTACATCTCAAAACTTTCTCTCTTTTCTTTTGGTTTTGTTTTTTCCTAAAAAGAAATACTTATTTATTTCTACATTAGTTTTCTGATAACATTGAAATGCATTTACTAAATTTACATGTGCAAATCACCAAGGAAGTATTTTTTATTCCTACAGATTCCATCTTTCTGAAAGGAACTTAAAACTGTCAATGAAAGATAGCCTGGTTTCAAACTTTCTATCTCAAATAAAATCAGTCTCTCATATATAAGAACTAAGTCACTTCGGCCCTGCTTGCTTCCCCTTGACAAATAGTAGTCATTGAAAATGAGGCTGTTAATTTTCTAAGCATAATGCTATGAAACTGACTCCTCCGATTGTTTATTCTTTTCCTGGAGTCTTTCAGCAATTGATCTCAATTCCATGGGATGGTGATTATTAGAATACCTGAGTGTATGGGTTCATGTGAAGGAGCAAAATGAGGTGACCTTGCCTTTGTCTAGAGCTGCCAGGATAATGTTGGGCTGGTATATTCTGCAAGTGACCACATCCAGCCAGATAGTCTATGCCTTTGTTATCCTTTCCTTTCCTTCATCATCAGTAAATATTTGGTAAAGCTTTATGTAAAGTCACAGCTTTATGTGTAGAATCTTATGTATTTAACATATAAATTAGTTTGGTTTCTCTATTATTCTAGTGCATTAAATAGTAAGGGTTGCCCCCATGAGGTAATTTATTATTGAGTATGATGACAGCAACCTGAGGCATAATGTCTATACAAAAGTCTAGGGCAAGTTGATTTAATAAAGAATATAACTAGAAGTCTGGCTGAAGGTGGATATGTAGAAATATATTAATCCTCTGGATTCCTAGAGAAACACAGAAAAAGGGGTAGAGTGATGGCCTATAAAGATAAGTTTTCCTAAGTAAAACTTCAGTAGATTCTGAACTTGATCTTCTTTATTGCAATACGAACAGAAAAGAGTGTAAACTTAATGGCAAATTAAGTTTTCATAAAAATTTAATCTCAGTCAGATTTTTAGGTTTTTATCCTCTCACAATTGCAATACTTATTCTTTATTGAAGTATACATTTATAATGATTTAAGTATTTTCTAAGATTTTATTTATTTTTTAGAGAGAGGAGAAGGGAAGGAGACAGAGAGGGAGAGAAACATCATTGTGTGAGAGAGAAATGGTTGCCTCTTAAACTCCCCAACCGGGAACGTGGCCTGCAACCCAGGCACGGCACGCGGCTGGGAATTGAACTGATGGCCTTACAGTTCACAGGCTGGCACTCAATCTATTGAACCACACAAGCCAGGACAATTTAAGTGTTTTCTTAAAATGTTGTGTCAGAGGAGTTCAAGCAGGTGGCAGAGGCTGAGTAGTACCTACAATTTTGTTCATTTATTATTTCTATGTGAATTTTTATTATGGCAAACATATAAAAATACCATAATAACTGTTTTTAAGTGTATAGTTCAGCAATATTAAGTATATCCATATTATTGTGCAACCATCACTGTCTCCATCTCCATAACTTTATCTTCCCAAATTGAAACTTCATACCCATTAAACGATAACTCCTTCTTCCTTCCTTCTCCCAGTGTCTGGCGACCACCATTACACTTCTGACCACGAATTTGACCACTCCGGCACTCCGTATAAGTGGAATCACACAGTATTTGTTCAACAGTGACTGGCTTCTTTCACTTAGCATCATGTTCTCGATGTCCATCTGTCCTATAGATGTCAGAATTGCTTTCCCTTTGAAAACTGAGTAATATTTTATTATTTGTATATATAACATTTTACTTATTTATATGTCAGTGGACATTTCGGTTTTTTGCCTCTGGTTATTGCGAATAATGCTGTTGTAAACATGGATGTACAAACATTTGTTTGAGTTTCTCCTTTTCATACTTTCAGACACATATCAAGAAGAGGAACTGTTAAATTATGTGGTAATGTTATTTTTTATTTCTTCAGGAACTGCCATTGTGGCTGCACCTTTTTACATTTCTACCAACAAGCTCAAGGGTTTGAATTCAGTGGTGATTTTCTGTTGTGTTGTTTGTTTGTTTGTTTGTTTGTTTGCTTGTTATATGACAGCCATCCTAATGCTTGTGAACTGGTATCTCACTGGGGATTTGATTTTCATTTCCCTAATGATTTGTAGTGTTGAATGTCTTGTCATTGCTTGTTGACCATTTGTGTTTCTTTGGAATATCGATGCAAGTAATTTGGCCATTTTTAAATCAAGCTATTTGCTTTCATGTTATTGAGTTGTAGGAGGTCCTTATATATTCGGGATATTAATCATTTATCAGATATATGAACTACAAATATTTTCTCCCATTTCATGGGCTGCATTTTCACTCAGTTAATGAGGGAGGGAGGACTGGATGAAAGAAGGTAAAGGGATTAGCCAAAGAACATATGTGCCTAATCCGCAGACACAGACAACAGTGTGGTGATAGCCAGAGGGAAGGGTGGGGGGCGTGGGCTGGGCGGAGGTAGACAAAGGGGAGGAAAATGGGGACATCTCTAATAGTGTCAAAAATAAAAATTTAATAAATAAATAAATGAATAAATAAATAAAATATTAACATTAAAATCTACCAGAACATGTAAGTGTGTAATGTCTCAGGGTACAGAGTCAATATATACAAAAATATTAATGTACTTATATAAAGCAGAAGAAAATGATTGAATAATAAAGATAAAATTTCTGTTTAAACTTTATGCAAATTACCAACATCATGAGTTAAATAGAGAGGGGTACCACAAACAACCCTACAAGAATGAAACATATTATGAAGAATATTTTGTCAAAAAATATGACAACCAAAATGAAATGGGAAAAGTCCAGGAAAGACACAAATTATCATAGGATTCAAAAAAAGGCACAAATTAGCATTAAAAACTCAAAAAGAATTAGAAAATTTTAAGATATATGAAAGCTAAATGCACTGAATCTACAATTAAAATAGTTTCCAATATAGAAAATCAGCCCCAGATGATGTTGCTCATCAGCTCTATCAAACATTTAAAACACAAGTAGTACAGAACCTACACACACTCTTTAAGAAAATAAAGGCCTAGGGAACAATTCCCAAATGATACTGTGAGGTCAGCACTAACTTGATAACAAAGCCAGTAAATATAGACCAACAGCTTCATGAATATGGATATATAACCCTTAACAAAATACAAGGAAATCCAATTCAGAAAAAAAAGGGGAGTGGATTACACAACCATGAAGAAGTGGGGTATCTTGCTAGGAAGCCAGATAGGCTCAACATCCAAAAAACAGTTCCTGTAATACCCTACATTAACAGTGTTAATAAAGGACACAGCAACATGATCATCTACGTAAAATAAAAAGAAGTATTTGAGAAAATCCAATATCCACTCTCACAAAAATTAGAAATGAAGGAAACTTTTTAAATATAAGAACATATATGAAAACCCTATGCTTAACATCATGCTTATTGGTGAAAGACTGAATTATTTCCCTCCACACTTAGAACATAAAAAATATTTCTGCACTCACCAATTCTTTTCAGTGTTTTGCTGGGTCAATTCAATAACTCAGAGAGAAGTTGAGGAATCTGGATAAGGAAGAAATAAACAAATCTCCTTGAAATCATAGACCACATGCATCATTCTGTGGAAAGTTCTAAGGAGGCTAGACAATAACTACTTGAATTAATAAACCCTTAATAAGGTTTAAGGATTCAATATCTATTTGAAAATCAATCACATTTTTATGATCAATCCAAAAATAATATAAAATGAGTCAATTAAAGTAGCATTAAGAAGAATAAAATACCAATAAATAAAATGAGCAAAAAAAATTGCAAAACTTGTTTCATTAAAGTCTACAAACCATTGCTAAGAAAAAATTTAAAATAGTTGACTTAAAAAGGAGACTTTTTTTAATGTATAAAAACTCTATAAATTAAGATAGTAATTATCCCCCAAGTGACATAGAGAGTCAATAATATTTTAATTTAAATATTTTAGTGCTTATATTATTACAGGTGTCCTTATTTTTCCCTCTATCCTCTCCACCTAAACTCCACATCATTGTCCATGTCTATGAGTCATTTCATGTATGATTTTTGACTAATCTCTTCACCTTCTTTCAATCAGCCCCCACCTCCTCCCTCCCTTCTTACAGCTGTCAGTCTATTCCATGATTCCATGCCTCTGGTTCTGTTGTGTTCATTAGTTTATTTCATTCATTAGATTTCACGTATAAGTGAGATCATGTTGTATTCGTCTCTGACCAAATGGCTTATTTCACTTACCATAATAGTCTCCATGATCTTTCTCTTTAATTATGTGTTTTAAATAATGTTACATGTTGTTTACTTCTTACTTGGATTATGACGTTCTACAATAATTGTCTATTTTTCCTAGAATGTCTAATTTCCCTTGGCCTTATTTTGTTTCCTAATAGATTATATAATAAGAGGTAATTATCTTCAACAAATTACCTAGTTGACCCATTTGCATAATAATCCTAACATGCAGGGTTTTTCTTACTGAAAATGAAAAGCTGATAAAAATTAATATTGAAATGAAAGTGACCAAGATTAAACAAAGCAATTTACGAAAGGAAGGACAAAATTGAATGACCCACTATCTCACTTTAGCTATACTTTGAAACAGTATAAGGAGACCATAATCAAAAATGTTTTCTTAGTGTAAAAACAGACATAAAAATATCCATAAATTAATCCCTACATTTCTCTTTGATTGGTTCTTTAAAAAAGATGTAAAAGAAATTTACTCAAAAGATAAACTTCACAGAAATATGGCTATGGGATAATTGGATAACCATGTACAGAAAAAGTAAACTTACTTCTTTATCTTAAAATACATGCAAACATTATAGAAAATAGATAATAATCTACATATGCAAGCTAAAACTATAAAACTAAAAGAAACCAAGGCATAAAAACTTTGTGATCACAAGTTAGTTCAGGTTTGCCAGGATCTTTGAATACATTTGACTAGAACTGTTGGCATAAATTATTAAAGAATGACTAGGAGTTCTAGCTAAATAACAAATGTTAACTATTAAATTTTTTTTAAAATTAAACCAAGCACAGAACACAATATAGAAGGTAAAGTTTCACTTCTTTTGTCCATGGGATTAGTTAATGTGCTTTAAATATTGGAATACTGGGAAAGTTAAGTGGGCAGAAGGAGACTCTCAAATAGGGTAGTTGATTACACATTCCTGGTCAGTAAAAACTGAATTAAGTGTATTACAAAAGTGTCTGGCTAACAAACTGTTTTGCCACTGTTGTAAGTGTGGATAAAGGCTAGAAATTACTCCTCTAATGTGACATGTGCCACCATAATAATTTAAGGTGTCTGGAATA